>JAAIXJ010000108.1:511678-639606 GCA_013403705.1 Heliconius hermathena
CTAACAACATAAATAAGTTGTAACAAGCGTATAAAAATTTCGACGTAGCTTGGCGAGAACGCATGGCTTAGTGGTCAGAGCGCCTGGTCGGTTTCCAGGAGGCGCGGGTTCGAGTCCCGCTGCGTTCAAATTTTTATACGTTTTCTAAATAAGTAGAAGTATATTTATAATTAAGGCCACTGAAACTGATAGTGGGTTGGATTTCCACTCAGGAAAATAAATTATTTTCTATTTTCGAACTCTGCCAAGAAGAAGCTCGTCGTTGATTTTTTGAAATTCAGGTGGTAAGCTGAAAACAGAGTGTGTCTAATCTAATATTAACATTTTAAAACTAAAGAATTTGTTGGATTGAACGCTATATCTCAGGAAGTATTAGTTTGAAGTGTTAAGTCTTTTTGTCTCGGATAGTCTAATTGTCAGAGAAGGCTATAGGTTACCTAGGCTATGTTGGATTAAACATAGCCTAGGTAGCTATAGCCTTAGCTTTACAGTTATGACCAATAGGAACAGCGTAACAATGAAAAATGTTGCAAGTTGCAAACATAAGAGCTCACTTGAAATTACATTCTGATTTATTTTCTTATAATTGCGCGGGCGAAGCCGAAGGTGAAAGCACGTCGTCAAATATTTTTTTCACGCTGTATCTCGCACATAGCTGAGTAGGTACAGGGTAGTGCCTTCTGTCTCGCACCTCGAGTAGTCAGAGGGAACCTGGGATCCTAGTGTTAAGTAACTCTAATATCGTAAAGACACTTCCTTTCACCACTTTCCGCGGAATTCTAGAGGCATAGTGTGTTGAGTGGCGGAACACAATGCCGGGCTTTGCTTTTGTACCAGAGCGAAGAAACGAACCCATAAACTGTCGTGTTTACAGTAGCACGCCTGTGTCCCTGCGCCACGACTGGTCTCAAATATAAATTCGTACTTTTAAATTGTATGACTCATCTCTATGCGACTTCAAAGAAGCTTGGCCGCTATATTTCTAATATTATTATTTTCTATTATAAAAGTTTAGTTTATAGCCAAATAGTCAAAGGAATATTGACTATACACATGAGATGTTTCTTTAAGGACAGCTGGACTGTGTAACTGTAATAAGGCGAAAAATTTAGCCCTTTGTTTCTATACTAAGAATTTTACACGAAGTGAAAAAAGAAATATTTTTCATATCAGTAATAATCAATACTTTATAGATGAATACTTTGAAAGTAAATTTATTTTCAAGAGATTGGAAGTAATATTTGTTTTTTTAAATATAAAGTATATTTATACCTTTCACAAAAGATTCATCTATACTATCGGTTCTAAGTGAAAAACAAAATATTGTAGGATATTCCATTTATCTATAATGGAGTTAGTATACACTACTGTAATTCTTTCAATTGTAGTTACTGTTTGTCATGTGTTTTACACAATTCTTAGTAGGAAGTACTAGGAGAAAAATCATTATAAAATTGTAATATTTTCCACTTAGCAGCTCTGGAAAAACAAAGCGCGGTGTCGATTGTTGACAATCCGAAAACTGGTAATGCAGTGTATCTTATCTAATATTTCTAATATTAATATTTTATAACTGAAAAACTTCTGGATTTTGAAAGAGATGAAGAAAGGACGGAGTGCAAGATATCAGTGTAAATGGTACGATATTAGAACAAGTGAATGAAGTGGTATAAGGGGAAGTATTTAGAGATGGAAGATACGAGATGGATGCGGAAAGGCGTAGTGCTATCAGCACAGCTGCGCGTTTGGCTGTACACAATGCAGTGTTGGTACCGACGCTGTTATACGGCAGGGAAACGTGGGTTTTACAGAAGAAGAATGAAAGAAAGATGAATGCCGTGGAGATGCGATCTCTTTGTAGGATATGCGAAGTCAGCTGAGCTGATCGAATCCGCAATGAGAGATACACAGAATGGCAGGTACTAGCGAAGATGTCAGTGAGAAAAAAGAAGAACGTTCTCAGCTGGTTTGGGCATGTCGATCGAATGAGTGATGAAAGAATGGCAAAAGAGATTTATGATGCAAAAGTTAGTGGTAAGAGAAATAGGGATAGACCTCGGTTGACCTTCGAAAACAGAGTATCAAAGATACTTATAGGTTATGAGGACATGAGGACCCCCGGAGGGCATGTATGAAGAGGTTAATGAGAGTGGAGGACGCGAAAAAGATATGTAGGGGTGAGGTAGTCAGAGAAAACGGATTTGGTGCTCCGTTCTGTCTGACTACCCCGCTAGGGATAAAGCGTGAAGCTAAGTTGAGTTTTAATTAAGTTATAACTGAAGAATTTATGGGGTTAAACATTGTAGTCTATGTAAATACCGGTTCGAAGTGAAAAAGTCTTAGTCTTTAAAGGATTAGGTCTAGGTTGTCTGCCAACTTCATAAACATAATACAATAATTTAAATAGATATTAGGTAAAAATAAAAACAAAAAAAATAACACCTTTAACAATCTTTCTCAAATACTGTACGTATACTAAAAGTTGGTCTATCATCGTTTATGCGCTTAAGGATCATCTAAACAGGAAAATATTCAAAATTCCATCGTCCGGACCGGTATGAGTTCAAATCTATTAATATTTCATGCAAATGAAACCAGCAAAAGCGTTCACTTAAAATCTGGGTCAACCTACTTTTAAGGCTAAATTTCACTCGCTGTTTTAAGATTAAATAATGAATCAAGTTAAATTGTTACATCAATCATTGTTCAGTTAATTTAACAATAAACCTTTACCACTGACAATTGTGTCAAAAATTTGTAGGATTTTAGAAAAGTTATAAGATAGCGCAACGTGGTCGGCATACGTCTATGTCACTATACTCATATTTATAAGTTGTAAACCGCTGACAAATTGTGATGGTAAGCGTACTAGTTGTGGGTTCGACTCCCACTCGAGAAAATAAAATATTTATTTAATTACATATTTTCGTTTCTTCGTTCTAGTGTCTAAGCCAAGCGCGGCGTTTAGTTCCCCGTTCTACACGCAATGCCTCCAGAATTCGGCGACAAATTGACAACGGAGTGTCTTAACACTAGGTTCTCTCTGCCTACTCTGCTGTGTTCAGGATACAGGTTGAACCGTGCAAAAATAAAAACAAAAAATAAAACTGAGTGTACAATTATGATAACAAAAAATCGACTTTCTTGATTTATATTCCTATATTACAAAAGGGGTGTAGAGGGCGTCTACAGAGACTCCCTAATTTGCACCATGTTGAGATTTACGGTTAATTTCGCTCCATGGTGTGGAGACGACCACGCTTACACTTTCCTTGAGGTTTCCGATACATTAGTTAAATGATTATTCATTTTAGAATTTGTGTTACGAACACTATTCCTGTTGTTGTTAATTACTGAGCTAAATTTATCATATTCTTCAATTTGAAATGAATAATTAGAAAACAAATGAAATATTTTCTAGTATCTAATTAGGTAACTAATTTTATATAAGAAAATATAAATAGTTGTATAAATATTCACATTTTCTTGCATTATCGTAGATAAGTGCACGAACTTAGTGACACGTTTCCATTCTTCCCTTCACGTTTATTTTGAAGACATTGCTTTACGGATAACAACTAAATCACGTTTTGTAAAATCCGGAACGAACTAACAAAGGGAATCGAACCCACACCATCTTGCATACAAACATACATTTTTTAACTTAAATATAACTTCCCTAAAATTCACTTTTTTTAATATAAACAAATTTTTAAATAAACAGACAAAACTATATCTAATTTCTAGTTGTAACAAAAATAAAATGAATAGCAGTTTAAAGTAATAAAGTGCTATAGAAAGGCAATAGACTCGCGCAATTTACTCGTTCTTTACGGTCAAGTGCATTCACCTGTACTGAACTACGCTGGTACTATTAAAACTCGATAATAGCTTAGCTTAGCTAGCTTAGCTATAGCTTTACTGCTTTACTTTTGTATATATTTATTTTATTTTATTTTTATGAAATGTGGTAACATTGATTGATTGAAAGGTTGATTCAAGTAAAAGTAATCTTTTCATAATTTTGTATGGGAAAGTCTTCGTCAATCAATTACAATTGTTTCCCAAATAGATAAAACAATTTTGTTTAAAACATTAATATTTTTGGATAGATATAATTAAAAGGCAAATCTGTACATCATACATCTGTACATCATGAGGTATAAGCAAGTGACGGTGAACGCGACAAGTTATGTGTGTAATTGGGGAACGCAAGTGTTGTTACGGGAACGGGATTAACACTGGGTTCTCAGTTTCCCTCTGACTACTCTGCTATGTGCGGGAAATCATATAAAAAAATCTGTATATCACAAAATTAATAAGTTTTGATTTCTTTTTATTGATAAATAGCACACGTTCCACTTGCCTTTGTTTGTTCATCTTTTTAAACAAAAAATATTCGTAGTTAAATAACATTATGAAATATTTTTGTAATGTTACAAATATTATGAAAAGTATTCAAATAAAAAGGATACAAACTTATAGTTAGTTATAAATGAAAGAGGAAAACTAAACATTGAACTGCACTTGTTGACTACATAAATAATTAATAATTATATTAATTATTAATAATTATATTAATTATTAATAATTATATTAATTATTAATAATTATATTAATTATTAATAATTATATTTATTATTAATTAATTATGGAGTCAAGTGTAGTTAAGTCATTCTATAAGTCCTTTTACCGTACGTTCACAATATCTCGATTTTGCTTATTCTTCGAAAAACACGAATCGCTGACGCAAAATCATTCGAAAGTGAATTATTTGGGTCAATTGACGTTTCATTCAATACATTCGTCGCTTATTATAATATTGCGTCAAAAGTATCGCAACCGAACTTTTCACTTTCACTCATATTGTTTTTTTATTTAAATTATTTAATACTATCGTTTTTGTTTTAATAGTAGGGTCGATGCGCACGCGCATGACATCTTTTTTTAATTTAAATTACTATTAGATGTACTAATTCAGATTAATATTTTGATTTTAGTTAAAAATAACGAGTAATTCTAGTTTTTATTTGACCTGAGTGCTACTTGGTGGGAGACGCGAAACACCGCGACCGTGACAGTGGCAAAGAAACGGTGTAGAGAGATAGTTGTTTTGCAACTTTGTGTGACGGTTTTTTTTTAATTTTATCGTGTTTTTTTGTGTTTTAATTTGTATGAAAGTGCTGTGATAGATTGTGTTGACTGGAAATTGAGTCTAGACTTCTATTTTTTTTTTGGTTTTGGATTGATTTTCTTTGGTGAGAGTGCCCTAATATGGATATCCTAAATAGTTTGAATATGTAAGTATATTCATACATTCCTTTAAAAATTTCCTTTTGTTTATTTAAGGTGTTCCTAGCTAATTATAGCGTTTTCTTCGCAGAAAAAATTGTAAATTTCACATTTTGCTCATATTAGAGCATACGCACATGTTTGTTTTTGTATACCAATGACACACTTTTCATATAATATACGTTTCTTTCGCTTCCTTTTATATTAAATACGAAAAATGGATACACGGCAACTTTCTAAGTATATCTATGTATTAAATATGCATATCTGTTTTAAGAAATATTAATATGAATAGTCTTAAAAAATGCTAAATAATAATAAGAGAAAAATTACAGGCTGTAGATTTTACTATTTAAATTTATTTTATATTTTGGGGAGTCTCGGCGCAGGGACACTAAGTGTGACTTTAGACAAGACAGGTTGTGGGTTCGATTGCCACTCAAGGAAATGAAATATTTAATATTTACATTTCCTTCGTTTTGATATCGAACCAAAGCGCGGCGTTGAGATCCGATACTCAACACGCAATGCCTCCTGATTTCGCCGGGAAATGGGGAACGGAGTGTCTTAATACTAGATTATCTCTGATTTCTTTGCTTGGTGCAAGTTAAACCGTGGCGCAAAAAAAAATCTATTATATATAAAATTACTGCGCAAAATAGTGTACTGTTTTAAATCTAGGAGATCTTTTAAAAAAATCTATTGAAACTTCTTGACCTAATTGGCCAGTTTGAACTAAAGTATAGACAAAATTTATTTAAAGGTAGATTTAAGGCAATACGAGATCATGTTGCCTTAAATCTACTTTTCGCCTGTGAAGAAATACAACGTAGAAAGTAGCCGAACATAACGCCTCACTGACTAGCATGTATACGAAAATATATAATTAACGTGAAATTTAAACAATAAAAACTATTTCGAAAGCGATATTTTTATAGTAATATTGGTATAAGTCTATCCTATTGTATTTAAAATTAGTGCGGCGTTGAGCACCGCCAGTGAATACGCAATGTCTAGAAATCGAAGTAAGTGTTGACATTAGGTTTAGTCTGCCTACCCTATGTGGGAAGAAGCGCGTAGTTGTTTTTTTGTCATTTATACCTTAGGAGCATTCGTGACTATAAACGCGACGCTTGTGGATTCGATTCTTATTTGGGGGAATTAATTATACTAATTGCCTTGCTCTACTAACGAGACAAAACGCAGTGTGGAGGATCGCCACTCAACAGCAAAAGGTCTTGAAAATTAAGCGCTGCGTGGAGAACGAAGTGTGTTAACACTAAATTTTCTCCGTCTATCCTGCTGTGAGCGGGATACAGCGTGAAGCTATTCACCTTAATTCAATTGATATTTGCAGCAATATTGAGGCCTTCATTATAAAACTAGTAATGCATACTTATAAATATATATAATATTGCAAGAAAAATGTTCCATCATTACTCGCAAATTTATTCTGTTGTGAACCGGTAATGATTTGCACAAAAGTAAACGTCGATAAGTTTCTACTTTAGCAAATGGGTTCCATCTTCCGCTTGGTATTATAGTTATTACTATAGTTATTAACATTTATCGATAGTTTTTTATATATCATATATTTATTTAGTTTCTAGAGGCCTGTCGTGGCGCAGCGGCACAAAGTGTGACTGCAAAACCGACTGATTGTGGGTTCGATCCCCACACGAGAAGATGAAATATTTTCTTAAATTTATAGTTCCATTTCTTCGCTCTAATGTCGAGGCAAAGCGCGGCGTTGAGTTCTGCGACTCAACACGTAATGCCTCCAGAATTCGGCAGAAAGTGGGGGACGGAGTGTCTTAAAACTAGGTTCCCTCTGCCTATCCTGCAGTGTGCGGGATACAGTGTGAAGCTGTTTTTTTTTTTATTTAATTTCTAATGAGCTGATGGTTGCGTTAAGGACGCAGAAGCTGGTTTTAATTCAAAATTGACACCTTATAAGTAAAAGCTTCTAAGCAAGGTCTGTATATAATGATGTTTGTCTGAAACTTTTGACCACAATTTTTATGGGTACCGTGAATTAAAACTTAAAATGTTTTATTTCACGGTACCCATAATAATTGTGGAAAATTCTCTCTTAGTACTGTCTTAAAATACTCATATGATTTATAAGGCAAATTTTAGCGTTGTACGCCTATAGCTTTGACTGTGCATTGTCTGCTAGTCACTCGATAACAGAATAGTTTTATATTATTATTGTAATTAAACATATTAAAGTATTTTTTTGCATCACTCAGTATCTCGTACAGATTAGAGTAGTGAGAACCTGGAAATTTAATGTTAAAAAAATCCGTTTCCCAGTTTGCGCTTTCTGCAGTGTGTTGAGTGGTGATACTCTACGCCACGCTTTTGACTCGTTACCAGAGCAAAAAAAAGAAAATATAAAACATTCCATTGCTCCGAGTGGAAATCGAAACTACAACGATTGCGTTTACAGTCACACGCCACTGCGCCAGGACGGCCAATTAGAAAAAGCCAAAAAAATCATTCTTAATCTTTTCTTCATATTTACTCGACACTTATCCTCACTAAACGTCGTCGTTCTGAGATACAAACCAATATTTACTCGAAACTGCTAATAGAACTATGCCAATAAAACTAGATGTTCTATTTAAATAGTGGTAATTTATCTTTTGTAGTACAGTGAATGCCTTTGATAGTATGAAATATATGATGGAAGTTGGGGGATCGATTTTCTAATTAAGTTATTGTAGTTTCAGTAAATAATAGTTTGGTAGGTGTAGATTGCAAATATTTAGTTACCTTTGATCTGCTTTTATTGTCGGAAAAGCGGCTTCGCCCGTTTGAACTAACCAATTGTTTGCTTAATAATCTGAATTACTTTAGTGTACTAACAAAATTATACATTTCAAAGATATTTTTTTTAGCCAATTCAATAAAATTATATATATTATAATATTAGCAATTTTTTCAAACAGAATACTTATATTGATATCAGATCAGTTTCACGCTGTATCCCACACACAGCAGGGTAGGCAGAGGGAACCCAATGTTAAGACAGTTCGTTTCTCACTTTCCGCCGAATTCTGGAGGCACTGTGTGTTGAGCGGCGGGACTCAATGCCGCGCTTTGCCTCGGAAATATAAATTTAAATAAACATTTCATTTATTTCATTTCTTCGAATGGGTATCGAACCCACAATCAGTCGCGTTTACAGTTACACTGTGCCAGGGCCACGACTGGCCTCGATGTATTGATATAACTTTTTTTATTTATAAAACGATTTAAATAAAGCAAACGCTCAATATTAAGGAAAGCCGAAGTATACATTTTAATCGGTTAAGTCGCTTTTAAGATTATTTTAGGTTCCATTACATAAATACCCCCAAAGATAGATAGATAGATATTCTCATTTATTTTTCACATACAGACAGCGATCATTTACAATTTTATTGTATGTATAGATTTGTGTTACGTTTTTTTACTTAGTCATTTCTTTCTTTCAAATATATTCTCTCCCCCTATATATTATATAGTTTACTGTTATAATTAATTTCGTTCTACCTTTAACAAGACTTCTATAGTATAAGAATGATGAGACCGTACTAAATGAGTATATGAATATCTTTAGTGTTTACTACATAACTGTTATAGCAGATACATTGTCTACGCGACACACTGACACGCCTCACCGCAAGCCACAACTTCGGATCATATTTAGAAATGATATTTATTATCTCTTTACAGTTGAGAAGAGTATTATGTTTGTCTTCTTTGAGAAATTTGTAATGTATTTACGTACATTTTTTTGTACTTTGCAAGGTTTTGTAAGTAGAAGGAAAGGCAAAGTGTTAAGACACTCCGTTCTACAGTTTTAGCTAGTTTCAGTACTGAGCCGACAAGAAATCCAACATTTCATATTCATTTTAACTCTAAAATTATTTAAAAACATTTTTATGTAATTTGTTGTTAACAAACAGCTCATTCTATGAAAAGGTTATCAGATCTCAAGTAAAACCAAGTTTCTAACATCACACGCCATAACTTTATTTACATGCTCTATTTTCATAAACTCGATACCATTGTCAAAAAATGTACGTGGCTGGCAGATATTTTTTTAAGCTTCACGCTGTATCCCGCGCATAGCAGGATACGAAAAGGGAACCTGGGAACCTGATATTGAGATACTCCGTTCCCTTTAAGACTCTTCCGTTGCCCTTGCGCCACGACAGGGTTTAGGTGACCTTATTTTATAATAATTATTGGCATTCAACCTAAAGTTAGGTAATGTGTGTACATTTATATGAAAAATAGCTATATAAAAAAAAAATATTAACAACTAACATTTTAACCTCATTAAAGAATACAATCCAAAATATATCTTAAGAAAAAAAAATCAAGATATTTTATTTATCTCGTAAAAGTGAATTGTGGACTGTCATTAGCCTCTTAATAGATGCATTTGTATAATGTGTTCTCCTTCGCTTTGTTTGAAATTATACTCTAGATACGAACTTTTTAAGTAAACGGTTAAATTTAAAATTAAATCAGCTTCACGCTGTATCCCGCTCACAGCAGGGTAGGCAGAGGGAACCTAGTGTTAAGACACTCTATTCCCCACTTTCTCCCGAATTCTGGAGGCATTGCGTGTTGAGTGGCAGAACTCAACGCCGCGCTTAACCTCGACACCAGAGCGAAGAAATGGAAATATAAATTTAAGTAAATATTTCATCTCCTCGAGTGGGGATCAAACCCACAACCCGTCGGTTTTACAGTCACACTTCGTACCGCTGCGCTACGACTGGCCTCGGTTAATTTAGAAACGGTTAATTTAGAATTTATTAAATAGATCTCTTTAAAGTGCAGCAGTTTTACTTCAATATGTGATTAAGGCTTTGATTTCCAATGGAAGAAAAAAAACGTATTGGAATGAAAGGGAGTCAGGATTTTTTGAAATTATAAAAAAATAAAGCTTCCTTTTCAATAAACCTTCACGTTTTATCCCACATATAGCAGTGTATGCATTGAAAACATAGTGTCGAGACACTCTTTTCTCCTTTCTTTCTTTTACTCAAGATTAAATAATAATTTCACGTGGTAGAATAACAGTATGATTCATATCTTATGAATTTATATTATAATAAATATAATATGCTAATATATTTTAATATATGTATAAAAATTAGGACTGATTGCGCTTCACACTCTGAATAACATAAATTAAACATTAAAATGCGCATTCATCGAAACTAAAAAAAATACCTAATTTTAAATAAATACATATGTTTAAGTAGCACATGACTATTCGATGCTGAATTAAGACTAATTTAGTCAACAAACTCAGACGAGCTTGTTATCTTATGTAGTTTATTTAAAAAAAAATTGTGAGTTGTGATTTTTACTTTAATAGATTTTTTATTTGTATGTATAAAGTACATCTACACTAAAGAGCAGAATATAAATTTGTAAATACAAAAATAAAATAAAAATATGATACATATGTAAGAATCGAATTTATTATCTCCGTCATCAAGGTTTTACTTTGCTAACACTACTAACTACTGACTACTTCACCGAAAGGTCAATTTAACCAAAAGTTAATTTTATTATCATATATTATAATTCATAATAAAGTGTGATTTAAATTTATTCACGTGTCTGATTACAAAATGTCTTCTGGGAATTTAAATTTGTAGCCGTATTTTATAATATAAAAGGTATTGTTATATTAATAAACGCAAATAAATATATGTTCAAAATTAGTTTTCATTATAAAAAAAAATCGACTTAATGTTGTATTTGTAAAACATCAGCAGCACACAGTAGGATAGGCAGGGAAAAATACTGTTGAGCCCTTCCGTCCCCCATTTTTCCCCGAATTCTGAGGAGGGAGTTACATATAAAATATCCTCTGCGCCAAGATTAGCCACAAAATTTAGTTTTTAATCTTTATTTTATTAATTAATATATTTAAAAACGTACAAACAGCAAGCAAGACTTAAGTGGAATTTGGCAGAAAACCAAAACTAATGCTATAAGTTGGCAGTAAAGGGATGTCGACGCGCCAAATGTTAGACATAAATGTTTTTGAACATGTTGAAAACTTTGTGAAGTACTATTCTGATATCTCTTTGCTAACATTTTATAGATATGTAGCTATATAGCTTTGATTGAAGCGACTTTGCAAAGCGTAGTTCAGCGGCTATACTAGAGGTCGTAGGTACTTTTCCTACTTGGAGGATTATTTTTTTTATTTTTGAAACTAATAATTGCCCACAACTCCGTTTGCGTGAAATACATAAAGTAAAATCGTGATTTTGTGTCTGGAAATCTTTGATAAAAGTTGTTTCTTAGTCAGTTTTCAAGTATAGATTTATATTAGGACCTTGAATGAGTTGCTGCTGTTTTTTGAAAGATGGCGTTGCGGCACTCTGTGCATGGAATTTCGTACGGTAACGAATCACCAAAGTAGTACTATATGTAACCTCAAATTATAGTAGAATAGTGTTTACTACAGTGTCAACTACATATTTATTTTCCCTTTGTGAAAATGTGTACTTTTGTGCCAAATAAAGTGTTTTTGCGGGGAATTTTATTGCACTGCTTTATTCAGAAAAAATCTGCAGCAGAAGCACACAGAATTCTCGTTGAGACAATGCTTTGTCGAATACAACGTGCAGAGACTGGTTTAGGCGCTTCAAAAGTAATGATTTTGACCTTGAAGACAAAGAGCGTTCTGGAGCACCGACAAAATTTGAAGACAGAATTGGAGGCATTGCTTGAAGAAGATCCATGTCAGACGTTAGTAGAGCTCGGGAAAACGTTACAAGTAGATGCGTCAACAGTTTCAAAACGTTTAAAAGCGTTAGGAATGATCCAAAAGCAAGGGCATTGGGTGCCGTATGAGTTGAAGCCGAGAGACGTAGAACGACGTTTTCTCATGTGTGAATTGTTGCTTCAACGGCAAAAGAGAAAAGGTTTTCTGCACCGTATCGTCACTGGGGATGAAAAGTGGATTCACTACGACAATCCAAAGCGAAAAAAATCGTGGGGCATGCCGGGTCACGCATCAACATCGTCGCCAAAACCAAATATCCATGGTTCTAAGCTTCTTCTCTGCATTTGGTGGGATCAGCAGGGCGTAATTTATTATGAGCTGCTTAAACCTAATGAAACTATCACGGGAGCTCGCTATCGACTTCAGTTGATGCGTTTGAGTCGCGCTCTGAAAGAAAAGCGGCCACTATACGAGCAGAGACACGACAAAGTGATTTTATTACATGATAATGCTCGGCCACATGTGGCAAAACCAGTCAAAACTTACCTGGAAACACTTCAATGGGAAGTTCTACCCCACCCGCCGTATTCACCGGACATAGCCCCCTCCGATTACCACTTGTTTCGGTCGATGGCGCACGGTTTAAGCGAGCAGCGCTTCCATTCTTTTGAAGAAGCCGAAAAATGGCTTGATTTCTCGAAAGATGAGTCGTTTTTGCCGACGGGGGATTCAATTGCTACTAGAGAGATGGGAGAAAGTGGTCTCTAATGATGGATAATACTTTGAGTAATGTCATTATAAGCATTATATTTTAAATTATTGTTTTTTAAACAAAAAAAAACAGCGATAACTTATTCAAGGACTTAATATATTAAAAAAAACAGATCATAGATCACGCTGTATCCCGCACACAACAGGGTAGGCAGAGGGATTAATTTGATGATTAATATTAATGTAAATTCTAAATTGACTATCACGATCGACAGGGCATCTCATTCATTTTAAATAAGCGAACTTCAAATAATCTTCACCTTTTCGATTTATATTTATATAAAAATCTTCTGCAAAATTTTGTTAGAAATATCATATCGTATATGAAAACGTGATATTTTCGAGCGAAATGAGATTAAAGGGATTTTAGGTCACTGAAAACGCTGAAGCACGATAAATCAGCAATGTCAAGCTAATTAACCTTGATTTATAAGGGTTAAAATTATATTTTTAAGATATATTTTGGTATTATTAAGCTGGGTTCGATGTCTGTTTGGGTCATTTGCCTCCACTCCTTTCCCACAAGTAAAAGATGCCACGTTGAATTTCGCCAATCACTACTCAATGTCTCTAATTTAGGAATATTGGGAATGGAGTGTTTTGACACTAACCTTCTCTCTGCCTGCTCCCTATATAAATATGACATACGTAAGATTTAATGTTCATTTAACATTAATTCGTAAATTGTTGAATTTTATATTTTTATAATATTTTATATAGCAAATAAAGTACTCGTATATTGAGTCGTCAGAAGCTGGTCTATTAATCTACTTGGTCATTTAATTGGTCTGTTAGTCTAGTTATTGCTCTGTCGTGGCACGGTTAGAATGTGCCATACTAAATACCACCAGCACCAGTTCTGAGTTCAAATCATTTTATTTATAACAGGGTAAGTACAGAAACCTAGTTTAACCGTACTCTTTTCCAAAATTTTCGAAACATAATATATTGAGTGGTAAAATTCAATGCAGCACTTCGTCTATCAGAGCAACGATTTTTTGTAGGCAAAAGGAACCTAGTGGTAAGACACTCCGTTCATATTAAGCCCTTCCGTTCCCCACTTTCCACCGAATTTTCGAGGCATTAAGTGTTAAGTGGTAAACTCAACGCCGCTATTTGCCTTGTTATTAAAGCGAAGAAATAAAAATACTAATTTCATTCTCTTGGGTGGGAATCGAACCCACGACCGTTATGTTAGCAGTCGCACACTTGTGCCCCTGCACCACGACAGCCTTCGATGACAATAATTTGATAATGATGTAAGAGGCCTATTAAATATAAAAATATATATAATATGTTTAGTATAATTTATAAGGATCAAATCTGTTCTAGTATTTCAAAACTTCATGAGAGAACGTAGCTTATATTATATGTTGAGTGACGGAACTCGACATCACTTTATTTTGTTACCAGAACAAGGAAAATGTTTTATGAAAATCATTCATTCCAGTGGATTTTGAACCCCCAACCATCGAGATTACAGTCAATCGCTGCGCCATAACGGCCTCTAGATTGACTTTTTAGCTTCAAGTAATTAAAATATTATAAAAATAAGATAATTTGCAACTTTCAACGACCACCGCCTCAAAGAGCCAGAAACGGATAGGTCAACAGAATTGGCCCACTTGGCACCGGTTTTTCGAATTAACATTTTTCCTCATTTCAATGGCAAAGCGTGTCGGTGCTTTCACAAAATGTATGGCGGGGGAACCCTTTTTTGGCAATTATAATATAAAATTTTTGGTCGTCGTTAAGGATGAATTATTTAATTAGCTGAGGGTTCTGTATATTTATTTAAGGATTTCTACTGGCTTTACGTATGTACGTATTTATATATGAATAGACAAATGACTGAAAATGTATAGAAAGTTTAGAAAAGAGTCACAATATAGAAAAGATCCTATGTATGTATTTATATGAGGCTGTATTTATATGAGGCTTCAGAGAGAGAAATTAATGTAGAAAAGGAAAGTAGAGAACAGCGTGTCTCAACACTAGGCTCTCTCCTCTGCCTATCCTTATAGGGATAAGCGGGATAAAACGTGAAGCCAAAAAAACCATTCGTCTTATTAATTTTACTTCTCTTCTTATACGGTTCCTCTTTTCCAAGCACTCTGTAAGTAAAGTAAGTACATAATAATGAATGCGACGTGACGAATAAACGTTGTTTGTTGGAAGCTCCATTAAAACAACGGATAACGTAATTAATCCAATTCCTTTGAAACCGGTATTAGAAAATAGGTAAGACTGGCACTCTAGTACTGCACGTACGTATTACTATCACGGTCTTAATGTTTTAAAATGTATTGACACTTACATCATTTTGAATATTAGAGCTAATGTGCAATATTCGCGATGGTTGTGGGTTCGATCGGCACTGGACGAATAGATTTTTTTTTAATTTCACGGTAGGCAAAGGGAACTTCCTAGGGAACCTAATGTTAAGATACTTTTGTTCCCGTTAAGACACTTCCATTCTCCATTTTTTGCCAAATTCTTCAGGCATTGTATGTTGAGTTTTAGTTTTTCTGCTCTAAAAAATAAAACTTAACACGCACGCCTCAAGAGTTCGGCAAAAACTGCACGAAAATGTTCTCAGTGTTGTGAGTGTTTTAATATTAGGCTATCTTTTACCATTCCTCGTATATTTGACAGATAAGCAGAGACCAAAAACGGGCTTAATAAATGGGTTTAAATATTTTTCAAAATGTGTCTAATGTTTAAGGATAATTTAAAAAATGGAAAAGAAAAATTTGAACCCGCGCCTCTTTGAAATCCATCCAAAATCCGCAATGGGAAGGTTGGGCGTCTATAATTTTTATATGATTTCTAGAAAGGTATTTTCTAAAAAATTATATGTAAAATATTACAACAAGAATGTTTATATTTATAATATTCATAAATAACTATATAAGGCGGCTTTTAATACTCTACGGCTTGAATCACATGAATAAAGAGAAAGTACAGTAACTCATGTGTAGATAATCCCCGGTAATGGAATAGGATGTGTAAGAAACTTAAAAATATTATTTTCATATATAAAATAAACTGACAACCTAATTAATTATGATTTCAAATTCTATAAATTGCAGAATTAAAGTAGGTATAATTATTTTTATAATCAAAAGTCATAACGCGCAATTCCTCTAGAATTCGGCAGAAAGTGGGAAGCGGAAGTGTCTTTATTATAGAAGAATCTATAAATACCTAATTAGATTTTCAGATCAAAATTGAAATAAAAAGCAAAGGCTACAGTTTTCTTATAGTTATAATACACGTAGACTTATTCAGCGGAAAGTGGGAAATAGAGTGTCTTACACTAGGTTCCCTCTGCCTATCCCGCTGAAGTGTGCTCCTAGCGTGAAGTTGACATACGTAGGTTAATGATTAAAAAATGTACTTTTTTCATTAAAATTTGTAAAAAGCTTCACGCTGTATTCCGCACACAGCAGGATATTCAGAAACAACCTGGGAAATTATAGTAAAGAGACTTCCGGTCCTAAAAAAGCATTCATTATATATTTTAAATACATTTATATGTTGTAGACGTAGAAATGAGAAACAATTATTACGGAATATTATAAATATTTACAACGCCAATTAAGGATCACGTTTAAATGTTCTCACGAACTTAATTTATTAATTTTTATCAAGAAACTTTGTAACTAAAGTACTTTAACTTTCCTTACAACTATTATTGTAGGAATATTCTTGAATTTTGCTAGAATGTTTGAAATCATATTCAAATATTTTACCGAAATTTTATTAATAACTTACGTTTTTTATTTCATACAATTGCTGTTATTTAACTTCTCTATCCAAGTATAAAGTCATAAAGCGGCGTTTAGCTCTGCCATTCAACAAGCAATGTTAAAATCTGGTGAAAAGGGAAGAACGGAATGTCTTGACACTAGGCGCTGTATCATGCACATAGTAAGGTACGCATAGGGAACCTGAAATTTCCGTCCCCCACTTTTCGCCGAATTCTTGTAGCACTATGTGTTGAGTGGCGAAATCTTACATCGCGCTCTTTCTCATTACCAGAGCGAGGGCATGAAAATAATAAATATTTTATTTCGCTGAGTAGGAATCGAACTCACAACCGTCGTATAATATGTAACATACATTGACATTGAATCTACACCAAGCCTACTGTGGTCATGACAAAATTCAATTAGTATTCTAGGTGTTTCATTTAATAATTTATTAAATGAAAGACCTAGAATCCTAAATAGTGAGACTTAAAAATTATCATATATCCCTTACCTACATCTTGAGTGGTTGCTGATAGTTTCTCTGTAGAAAGGAAATTAAAAAAACATCCATATAAGTAATTTAATAGTAATCCAAGTAAATGAGTAAAATGGGTTATAATTTTCTATAAAATATATTATAATAGTTTTAGAACATAGAAAAGTGGTCTCTCTCAAAAAATTGTAATATTTAATATTTTCATTTTTCGCGCTCTGGTAACGCGGCAAAGCGCGGCGTTAAGTACCGCCAATCAATACACAATGCTCCCAGAATTTGGAAAGTGGGGAACGTAAATGGAAGATACTGTCTTAACACTAGGTTCCCAGGTTCCCTGCGAAATACAACGTAAAACAAAATAAAACTGTTTATTGACATTGGATGATTATAGATTGGTCTTTGCCGCGAGAAAATATCTCATAAAAAAATTAAAGTATCACGAGTAAATTCGTGAGCGAAAAGCTAGTAAGCCATATGTTTATAAGGCAAGTCTCATATTCCTACTAACTCAGCTTTCGTTCTTCTAAGCGTCCATCAGGGCATGACCAAAATAATAATCACTTTGGGTGCACTAAATGTTCTGCACTGTGCCTTTCTCGATCCATTTGACGAAAAACCTGTGATTTTATATGAGTAACTTTCTATATTTTCTATTGTGTGTTGACATGATTTGACTCTAAAACAATAATACACAAAAAGCTACGCAGCAGGCCTCAAACCCGCGCCTGTTGTTAGTACATTTTGCTAGTAACGACCAATTGTTTAATAGTTTTTGTTTCATAAAGGATTTTTAACATTTAGTTCTATAAACTCTAATTATCTAGATATACTCGTATATGGTTGCTTTTTTTCGGATAATTAAAAAAATACTTAATAGCCTTAAGGTTTTTTAAATATTTTATCTTAAAAAATAACAGTCAAGTAATTGCATTTCATGTTTCAGAGCAATCCTTTCAACAAGACAAATTGCACCTTTAAACTAAAGTTCAACTGCAACAATCTCAGAGAAAACAGTAAAAAAAATCTTTATTCTTCAAGCAATGTAGTTGCACAATTTCATTTTAAATAAAATAAAATCAATTATTTACATTTTTATTACAATTTCATTTTAGCTAATAGAAAATTAAAATTTTGCTAAAATTTTAGATGTTTAATTTTATAAATAGCTTCACGCTGTATCCCGCACACAGCAGAGTAGATACAGGAAAACTAGTGTTAAGAAACTCCGTATCCCGTTTAGAGCTCAATTTTCAAAACTTTGTGTGTTGAGTGCCGGAAATCAACGCCGCAGCTTGTCTTGTTACCAGAGCGAGGAAATGGGAATAATTAATTCCCCCGAGTGGAAATCGAACCCTCCACCGTCGAATTTACAGTCAAATACTGTCCCGCTGCGCCACGACAGTCTCAGCATTATGTTTGTATAAGTAACTTTATTTTATTTAACAATATTTAAGTGTATATAGAATAAAAATATTTGATTATATTAGTATACTGTTCACATTTAATAAAACGTGATTTTAATCTTTTTCAATTTTATTTGATTTTTTTAGCAAATATTGTCGTAGTTAAAAGAAAAATATTTACTACCAAATACACGCGAGCGAGCAAAGATAAAAAGAACATATTGATCCATAACCTCCTCCGTGCGGAAATTCCTGTGATCAGAATTAATTCGTGATCAGAAGTCCCATTTTAAACGGGACTGTCTCGTTTTTAGCTTGTGTCCCGGTATCCCGAAACATGCCACTGTCGACGTACAAATGTCTTGTTTTTCGGAAATCGTAAATTTGTTCGGTCGATCAAAAAACGGAAGTATTAAATTATTTATTAAAGTGTTAATTACATCTAAAAAAAAACGAAAGCGCACCATCAGACGTTGAGAAAAATTAAAGTTA
The DNA here is from genome assembly GCA_013403705.1 of Heliconius hermathena. Lineage (NCBI taxonomy): Eukaryota > Metazoa > Arthropoda > Insecta > Lepidoptera > Nymphalidae > Heliconius > Heliconius hermathena. The sequence goes on from JAAIXJ010000108.1 coordinate 530,642, forward strand.
TCCAAAAAACAAAAAAAAACGACAGCACACTTCTAAAACAAACGAAACCCACTCTAAAGACCGAAAAATGATCACGCCAGCCATCACTTACTCTATCGTCATTCATCGTCATTCATCTATACAGTGAAACTACTATAAAGATAGGTTAAACTGTTCCGGAAATTAGCCCGGACAAACAGATAGACAGACAGAAACAATTTTAAAAGATGTTAGTTTGTGTTCTAGTAACGGTAAAAATAACTATATGCACTTAAAAAACACTGTTATTTTGTAATACGAGCCGCAGTTTCGTAACTGACAGACACTTTCAATTTCATTCATATGTAGGTATAGATATAGATAAGTATAAGCTAATCGCTGGATAAATTCCGTGAGAAACTCATCAGGTGCTTTTAAAGAAGGTATTGTAAAAATTACAAAAATATTTTTGTTAAATTTCATACTTAATCCTGTCTCGGATTTCTCGACTGCCAATCTCAAACATATTTTTATTTGTTATTATTTTAATATAGCGTATTATTTTACATAAAATGTAGTTTCCATCTAGCTTTGAAGACAATTCCAATCCTTCGCTCTGGCTAGACAAAAAACGGCGTTTAGTTCCGCCTCTCGAAGCGCGATCACTTAAAAATTAGGTGTGATTTTTCAGCTTCACGCTGTTTCCCGCCCATAGCCAGGTAGACAGGTGGAGCCTTGGAAACCTAGTGTTAAAATACTTGCGTTCTCCACTTTCTACCGAATTCTGGAAGTATTGCGCATTGAATGGCGGAATTCAACTTGACGAAACGGAGAAAATGATAATGTTACATATTTCATTTCTTATAGTGGGAATCAAACTCACAGTCAGTAGCACGCAGTGGCTCAGGGGTGAATAATATCGATAAAATAGGTATATAATAATCGGTTAACAAATCCAAGCAAACTACTAACCAGATCGTTTTATGGCACCTTGTTCAATTGCCAATAAGTTAGATGGCTCTAGCATCTTAGACTTTATAGCGTCCTAGCGGAACGGTAGAGACGTTAGTGTTTATAGTGTATTTAGATCTGCTCTAGAATTGCTTTTTTAGTTTCACGTTTTATCCCACATATAGCAAGATAGAGAACATGGTGTTAAGACTTTCTTCTTTTCTGTCTCAATTCGAAACGTTGCGTGTTGAGTGGTGGAACTGAACGCCGTCATTTGTCTTGTGTCTTGTCAGAGTGGTGGATTAGAATTGTTTTTGTTGAAATGTTTTCACTCCAAAACGGTAACCACATCAAAATAAAACAAAAGATAGATATATGCATATCTATATATATAAACAAAAGATAGATATATGCATTGTCCTAAACAAAAAAAATACAGTTAAGTTAAGACACCTACATTATCTCCCATTTCATTGTTTACTTCCATTTTTATCAAAGCATTATGAATTAAAAACACTGGTGTGAGACGAATTTGTGATCGAAATTTTATCACCATTTTAGTCGGCGTTTTAAAAATGGTCCAGTTAGTTTGATTCCAGCTTTATGGCACTTTAACGGTCGTCGTAATGCTACCATTTATACCAAAGTAGATTTCGTTTTGTGTTTTTTTTTGAAAAATGTTATTATATTACTTTTTTTTTGTTTATTTTTTTACTTTTTAGGTCATCATAGCAGTAACAGTGACAACGCATAAGATTGAGATACGAACCCACAACGGGTTCGATTCCCACCAGAAGGCAGAAATATTTTATAATACCTCACTTCTGTAACAAAGCAAATGCAAAGCACTGCTCAATTTTCAAGACATTGCTTTAGCCTCGGAACATAACACTGCAGAGCGAGGATATTAAAATATCAATTCCTTCCTCGAAATGGGAATCGAACCCAAAACCGTCGTATTAACTTTTCACTGTGCCACGACATTTCAATTTTTATAAATTGTTTTATTTAAAATTAAAAAAAAACATCAACTATATCAGCGCAGTCCTATATTCGAAGTCCGGGTCGAACAAAAACTACAAGCTACAAGCTTGGGTATCTTGTTATCAAGAAAATGTCAGCTTAGAATTAGGTATTACATGGCTAGGTTTCTTATCTGTATTCGACATTACACTAGAATTTCTTGCTCGGATAACATATTTTGCGGAAATTTGTATGGACCATAAAAACATAGATTGTATGGAATTAATTCCTTTAAATATAATAATGAGGCGTGGCGCAGCGGCACAAAGTGTGACTGTAAAATCGATTGGTTGTGGGTTCGATCCCCACTCGAGGGAGTAAAATATTTTTTTTTTATTTATTTAGGATCGTCAACAGAAGAAACATTACAACATGGTCAAATTACATCGAGATCTATTTATAGACTAAATGTTTTTCCAATTAAAGACAATCACAGCATGTACTAAAAAAGAAAGTAGTGTAAATAGCATTCAGATTAACGTATTATAATAAAATGAAATTGATTATATTACTACAAAAAAAGTCTAACAATAGAAAGTAGTTTTAGAAAAATGTCAAAAAAAAAGTCAGTTAATTAAATGTCTCGATGAAATGTCTTGTTTTACATTTATATTTTCATTTCTTCGCTCTCGTGTCGGTGGTCGGCGTTGGGTTCCGCCACTCCACACTCAATGTCTTCAGAACTTAGCGGAAAGTAGAGAACGGAGTGTCTTAACACTAGGTTCCCTCTGTCCTACCCTGCTGTGTGCGGGATTCAATTTTAAGCTAATTTATTTAAATATAATAAAATTACCATTTGTAAGCTGATAGGGTCCCATTTTACCCTTTGAATACGGAACCCCAAAAAACAACAAAAAATATGTTTATAAACTGATATCTAGAAATAAAAAGGAAACAAATTAAAGCACTCTCATCGAAGATATCGGTTAAGAGGGCAGCAATTCTTTTATATTAGAAATCGATCGCTAACAAGCGTCCGATCTCGGTAAAAGATTTAATGATACTGTTGTATATTACAAGGCGGTAGCTCCAATTACTTGGCGAAAAGCGCATAGATACTTTTTTTTTATCTTTAACCTTTTATCAAGTTTTAGGTGGATATTAATTTTTACAGCCTTTTCTAAAATAATATTTTTCACATTTTTCTATATTTTTAAAGTGTTATACCACATTTAAGAAAGATTTTATTTTTTGAATATATATTTTTAGATATATAATTAACAATTAAAATTAACATAACATAGCGAATATTTTTCTTTTCTGGTGGAAAAATTATTCTTTAAAGATGTTTTCTGTTCCATGAACTAAAGTTCAAAGTAAGCAGGCAAAATATTTATAGGTTAGAAAACATAGTATTTAGATATTTATTTTTTGCCACGAATAAATGACGACAAAAACACATTCTAATAATAGAAGTCGTAACTCAACTACAATATCAATATATCAAGACCAAGAGCTCGGACTTAAGTAGCAGTATTAGTATTATAAGTTGGTGTGAACAACGTTAAATTTATAGAAAGGTCACTGAGCGAATGAGTGTACTTTAGCTTTAAGCTCTTAAGTTGGGAAATTCTGAGAGATCTGCGCTTTTTCACTGCTCCACTTAAACTGTGAATGGTTTGGTGTTAAGTTATTATGTTATGGAGTAATAAGAAATAACGTTGAAAACAAATATTTTGGAAATTATTAACTTTTCCACGTTTTATTTATTTATATATTTTGTTTCTTTACTTTTTCAAGCGAATGGAAAGAGGAGAAATAGTATTTTTTACATAATTTTTATTAACTTCATACGGTATAACAAAACACGCGCCTAGTGAACCCTAATTTTAAGACACTCCACTCAATACCATTTGTTTTATTTTTACAAGAACGGAGAAATTACTTAATCCAACGAATGGGAGTCGAATACAGAACTGTCGTATTCTCAGTTACGCACTGTGCCGCTGTACAACGATACCCTCAAAGTAGCCCCTAGTGGATTAGTTTGAGGCTACTTCTAGTTACGAGTACCATCCTACTTTCATGTAAAAAGAGCATTGTCTTTTCCGATCTCGATTTTGTTACAAAAATATTTCTCATAGGCCAGTCGTGGCGCAGAGGCACAGAGTGTGTCTGCGAAATCGACTGGTTGTGAGTTCGATCTCCACTCGAGGAAATAAAATATTTATTTAAATTTATATTTTCATTTCTTCACTCTGGTGTCTAGCATCTAAAGCGCGGCGTTTCAACACGCAATGCCTTCAGATTTCAACGGAAAGTGGGGAATGGAGTGTCTTAACACTAGGTTCCCTCTGCCTACCCTACTGTGTGCGAAACGGCGAGAGACTAATTAATTTTTCGAATATTTCTCAAATGTTTTAATAATTCTATACGTATTCTTCTTTTGTAATATCCCACTTAGTATGGAGTTTTGATACAGTACTTATTTAAGCTTCGCGTTTCCTTTGATTTTACGCCTTGTATCGAAATAAGGCCAATATAATATAAAGGAAAAATTCTTTGCCATATACGCACATATTCTATATTTTAATTTTCCTTTTGTCTACATATTTCTACATTTATTAAAAATTATAATATTAAAGAAAGTAAAATACAATATATTCATTTTTAGTCGTGTGTCTTTAGGCTTACTTCAAGATAGAAAAGGTAAAAAATTGTTATCTCTTATTTCGGTAATAATTTTAAGAAATCCTGTCTGTCAGTGCATCTCTAATCTACCTTTACACTAAATTTCAACTACAGTTAATCGTTTTTAACGCCAGTGCTTTATCAAGTTAGCTCGTCTGCTCGTAACTCAGTAACGAGATATACAGACTTGTTTTCCACTCATGGTTTCACATGGGTTTCACGGCTATAAATATTTCGTTATTTCTTTTATAAGCGCCAAAAATCACATCTATGCTTATAATAAAATCGTATGTCTCATTGACATGGAAGATAAGTGAGAAAAAATACTTCCAAAATAATGATTTAGAAATTTTCGTCTGCTTTGTGTATGGTAATTTTAAAATTGTCATTACTGATTTAAGTGTAGTTTCACTATTTTATTTTGATAAACTTCTCTTAAAATTAGTATTTGTTATATTTCAATCAGTTTATAAACAAAAAAAGCTGTAAAATAATTTCTCATAATGACTGTTTTATTGAATTGGCTGAAACTTTCGTTTTTAATAAAAAGATATTACGGTTAAAATGTTAATGTTATTAGAACTCAAAAGTAATTCTGTTTTGTTAATTTATAATTCTGTGAGCAGTTCACGCAGGTGGGGCGCTACTTACAAATATTTTTTAGTCTCGGCTTGAATGGTTCGTATGGATCGGACAGAACTACTTTACGTTTACAGTCACCACGCTATCACAACGGCCTCTTGTGGGTTAAAACGACTTTATGGGGTTTCAATACTATAAGGATAAAGTATTTAAATACTGGCAAAAATAACTAAAATTATGTCTTAAATCATTAGTAAAGTAAAAAATATAGTGATATTTTTGTAGAAAAAGACAAATATGATATATGAGATATTTTTGTTATTTCACCACTATTCGCCTACTAAAAAGTGATGTAAAATTGTCTTATTTTATAACTAAATCTAAAAACTTAATACCACATATAAATTGGTTTGGTTAAGTATTTGTTGTCAATTCCTTTGTGCACTTGATCATAAAGTAAGCAGCAGGTCCCCATATATTGGTCTATCATCAAGAATAGTTATAGCAAACAGAACCTTACATTCAGACTGATCTAAATACAAAGGGAACCTGGTATTTGAATCCCAAAGGTGACCGATTGATCAATTGCTTAACATAAAGTAGATTGATAGCAATAAAATAGCTATAAAAAGGTTTTACTATTTCTTATAGATGACATCAATTACTTATCCTTTTCTTCACACTGATCCCCTCATACAACAGGGTAGACAGAGGGAATCTGGTGTTAAGATACTGCGTTTCCTATAATATCCTCAAGCGTGAAGCTAAGAACTTCGTTGTTCCCACGTGTACTAGGATAGACAAAAAGGGGACCGCGCCAGAGTAAGGAAATGAGAATAATTAATTCCAGCGAGAGGATATCAAACCTACAACCATCGCAGGCACACAATTTATATATTTTCCTTATACGTTTTGTTACTTTGTGTGGCAATAAAGGTGTTTCTCCGTTCCCAAAAACTGAGCTCACAAGGCGAATTCTTAGATATTTTACATCTATAAAGAAAGTAAATTAGCATATATGACTAACATCCGATCCATAAAATCTTAAAATCTTACAAATTCAGGAATTCTACGAGACTGATTCATTCCGACACGACAAAATGTGTATCCATCGCCAATTATATACATATTTTTTCGCTCACTTTCCTCGACATTCCAATACTCTGTGTTCATTTGTTCGTTCGAGATTACCTTTCACTCTTACACGTCACGCCTCGCCGGTGTGGAGTTCCGATTGCATGTCTAATTTTATTATGATTGAATAATGCATATATTTTTATTATTTTATGTGTAAATTATGTATTATTAATATAGTTTTTATTAATTTGATTATTATGCCAATTTTAGCTTCACGCTGTATACCGCATGTAGCGTGAAGGATAGAGGGAACCTACTCGACTTTACAGGATATCGTGTATTGTGACGGAATTTAACGCCGCGTTTTGTCTGTTCAAAGCGAAGAAAATAATAAAAATAATTGAATTTCCACGAGTGGGCCTCCACCCCACCACTGGTGTCCTCTTTATATCTGTAGTATCATATATATATATGCTGTTCCCGTAAAAGGAGCGCTGACGCTTCCACCCTGTATATTGCTCAATTTAATGCATTTTACATATAGTAAGTTCCTCTTTTTCAAATTATTTATTATTATTTTTATATTAAGATATAAAGTTATACCATACCATATTTTATAATACTATATAATTCTTCCAACCTCGAAATATTTCCTTTTTTTTGCCATTTCACACCAGTCGGAAACAAATACATAGATTTTTTAGATCTAAAACAAAACACCTAATAAACAATCAAATTACCAACAACATTCTTTCTATTAGGTATCAAATAAAATCTCATTTTACTACAATGTGAAACAACGTTCTTACCAACATTCATGTTTCGATCTTTATTGAATCTCTCGACGAGAACGTTTCCCATATCTTTTTATCACCCAAAGCTAGGCGACCTTAAAACAATAAAGATTGACCTCTTTTTATCTTGTTTTATAGTTTTATTTTAGTTCTGTTATCAATAAGATTTTATATTGTGGCAAAGCTATAAAGTGTGTGATTACCATCGGTGGTCGATATCCATAGAAAGAAATGCTTGTAGTTAAATGTCTTGGTTTCTAGTCACATTAGGCAAAAATTGTTGTTAGAAACTTGCGGAGTTTTCAAACACAACAGAGTGCTAAATGTCACGGTCCTAATATTCTGCTTTGGGATTTGTCATCTCCTAGTTTCGTTTTAATCTTACTTTTCCAAAAGCAAATTGGATATTATAGTATCTAATTTTTAAAACATTTAATATACAATCTCAATAAAGAAGAATTAATATGATGCATAGATGTTGTTTTATCCTGTAGTAACATTTTAGAATTTAGCTTCACGCTTTATCCCGCACCCAGCAGAGTAGGCAGAGGGAACGTAGTGTTAAGACACTCAGTTCCCCGTTTTCCACTGAAATCTGAAGGCGTTGCGTATTGAGTGGAGGAACTCAGCGCCGCGCTTTGCGTCGACACCAGAGCGAACAAATAATTATATTAAATATTTAATTTGTTCAAGTGGGTATCGAATCCACAACCTGTCGCATTGACACACGCTTGTGCCCCTGCGCCACGACTGGCCTCTAATCTCTCCTTTAGTTGAAGATATGCTATTTACTTACAATATACATTCATTGTACAAACTCCATTTAACTTTCAACAATTTAAGCTAACCCTTACATAACCTGTAAAGGATGCTTAAACACGTGGTTACGTTTTACTACTAAATAAAGATGAAACCGTGGCACAGCATCTGAGACCACTAAAAACGCAATATATAAGGAGAAAAAAAGAGTGTCTTGACACTACCGTTTACCTAGCCTGCTGTTTATGGAGTATAGCGTAAAGCTAAAAAATTTAAGCTAACAAAATCTCGTCATATTCAGACTGTAAGACCATCTTGTCAACACTTTATGTTTATAAAGGAGAAAAAATCATTTTCCTTTTGAATAATGTAAAAAAAGAAATGGCCATATTTAAATTAATATAATCACTAATAAATACAGTTCTAACTAGAAGAATACACAATAAGTTAATGGAACGGAATAGATAATAAACGGCTTGGACGGTCCCATTATTTTCTTTTCCTCAATAAAAAATACTTTTTATAAAAGGTTTTCTGAGGGAATTGCTTTAAGCCATATTTAAGTATTTTATTTAGCGTCACGCTTTAACCCACACAGAGAAGGGTAGACACAGGGAACCTACTATTAAGACACTCCGTTCCCCATTTTCAGCCGGATTCTGAATGCATTGCGTGTTGAGTTCCGCCACTCAACACGCAATGCCTGCAGAACTCGGCGGGAAGTGGGGAACGAAATGTCTTAGCACTAAGTTCCCTCTGCCTACTCTGCTGTGAGCGGGATACAGCGTGATGCTGATGAATATTCATAAAGATAAATACTGTACTAATCTACTTAAAAAAGTATATAGTTATAATTCACGGTCAGAACTAGTTGGCTACTGGATTATTCAGTTGTGGTCACTGCACTCGAGCTTGGTCATTTAACATGTAAATTACATAGTTATTTAAAACAAAAGTGCCATTATTTAAATTCGTGATTGCATTGTGCATTTGGAACGTGACTAAAACAAACATTTGACTAGTGTAAGTGTTGTATAGAATTGTTTTTTTTGTTTGTAGCTTTACGCTGTGTTCCGCATGTAGCAGTACGCAAATAAAAACTAGTGTTAAGACACTCCGTTCCGAACGTTTTGCCACATTTTCCGTATTTAGTCAGATAATCAGAGAAAATATCTCAGTTCAGTTAAGCTTAATAATGAGTATGTTGTACACCGCACATTGCAGAGTAGGCAGAGAAAAACTAGGCACCTAGTGTCAAGAAACTTCGTTCCCCGATCAAACACTTCCGTTCCCGAATTTCCAATTTCCAATTCTTGAAGCATTGTGTACTGAGTGGCGGAACTCAACGCCTCGCTAACAGTGAGAAAATAAAAACAGTAGATATTATTTCATTTGCCCGAGTAATCGAACCTACAACCGTCGCGTTTGCAGTCGCATGTTTCTGCCCAAGCGCTACGACCGCCTCTATTATATTAAATGGTTTTAAATAAAAATCAAATCAGCTTCACGCTGTATCCCGCACACAGCAGAGTAGGCAAAGAGAACCTTGTGTTAAGACACCCCGTTCCCCACTTTCTGCCGATTTCTAGAGGCATTGTGTTTTGAGTGGCTGAACTCGACACCAGAGCGAGGAAATCCAAATATAAATTTAAGTAAATATTTCATCTCCTCGAATGGGGATCGAACCCACAACCATTCGGTTTTACAGTAACACTTTGTGCCCTGCGCCACGACTGGCCTCATAAATGTTTTTATATAAAGGAAAAGTGGTTAACATAGTATCTGCCCCAATTAATTATGAGTGTAACGTATAATTAGAAGAAATTAATAAAACGAAATAATTACTAGCATGTCCGAGTTGACATTTTAATGATATAGAGTAATTGCCAAACACTCTGTATCACTCACTTTGTGTCACTCTTTGACATTTGGTTTTACCCTACAATCTCCTTCGTATGTTCTCCACACAACGTGACATTGGCGAAGTGATTTGTGCTTAGCTGGCACACTCGCCAGTCGCCATAATCAAAGAACAGAAAAGTCATTTAATATTTTTTTAATTATCAAATGTCTTTTAATTTGATAATTTTTTAATTATCAAATGTCTTTTCTGTCCTTTGTAATACTTTACAGAGCCGATGTAAAGATGTACAAAAGAGATTACAAAAATATGTTTTTTTTTGTATTGTTAGTATAAATGTAATTCAGGATTATTCTTTAGGCCAGTCGTACTGCAGAGGCACAAGATTGTGACTGTAACGCGACGGCTGGGGGTTTGATCTCCACTCGAGAGAATGAATTATTATTCATTATTATTTTCTTTTTTTCATTCTTACACCAAGGCAAAAGCACAGCATTGAGTTCCGCCACTTAAAACGCAATGCCTGAAAAAATTTGACGGAAAATTGGGAACGGAGTGTTTTAACACTTTGCATACCTGCTGTGTGCGGGATACAGTTTGAAGCTGATTTCTTTTTAATTTATATTTTAAAAAATCTTGCTTATTATTGATTTGAAACCATATCTATCAAGCTTCGTTGCACATAAAATGTTTATCTGATGTCATATGTTTTTATGAGTAGATTACCTTAAAAGTATATCAGCGGAAAGCGACGTACATCGGTGGGGAACGACTTAGTTTTATACTAAAAGGATACGTAAAATATTTTAATAAAATTTGAACCCATAATAATGTTCAATAATACGACGCTGCAAAATTTTGCATATTTTTTTAAATAATCTAAATCGGATTCACGCCCTGTGCGGCGGTGCAGAGGGAACCTAGCATTAAGACACTGCGATCCCCATTTTGCGCCGATTTTTTATACTTAAGCGAAAATACTTATTTATATACTATTTATATACGAAAGCGAAGCGAAATATAATAATTTTATAAATATTATTCAATAATTAAATATGTCATACTATTAAGTACTTGTAACTTGAAAGTCGCTTTAAGAGACTAAAGCATCTCTTCAAAAGTAATTTTGTTAACATAGAAACTTTGGGAACATCCCCAGACTGAGTCTCAAGTAGTCACTTGTGCAAACAACATTTAACAATTTTAAGTTAGATGCTATGTAAATTAATGGTCTAGGTACAAGACGCGGGGTTGGGTTCCGCAATCCGGCCCGTACAGTATCTGAAGCTATATATCATAGCAAAAAATATTTTTTTACTTTCTTAGCGAGGATTTGAATATTTTTCTAAACTAATGAAATGGTTGAGGCAATTTGGCGCAACGTAATTGCGTGGAACTAAAACAATGGTTGCGAGTTTGATCCCCACTCGGGAAAATTAATTATTTTAACTATCCCACCCTTAGTAAGATAACCGGCGGAGAACGGTGTGTCTAAATTACTATATACGGGAAACAGCCTTTATCAAAAAAGATAAGCATGACATTAAATAAATTAGGAGTTAAGACTAGTAACAGTTCAAATTTGATATAGGAAAGTTTATTTTAAGATTACCCTCTTATGAGCTAATACAACATTATACTCTCATGAGAGTAAATGACCTAGTCTCAAAAATACTAGTTTACGTTTATTCTCAATCCCTAAACAGATCTATCATAGTAAATGACCCGAACTTAACAAGCTTAACGCTTAATAAGCTGTAAGCTATATCACGTCGTGATTGGAATTGGTATTAATGGGTTTACAATAATTATTTTTTTTCGGCTTCACACTGTATCCCGTACACAGCAGGGTAGGCAGAGGGAACCTAGTGTTAAAACATTCCGTTCCCCACTTTCTGGCGAATTCTGGAGGCATTGCGTGTTGAGTGGCAGAACTCAACGCCGCGCTATGCCTCGACACCAGAGCGAAGAAATGGAAATATAATTTTAAATAAATATTTCATCTCCTCGAGTGAAGATCGAACCCACAACCAATCGATTTTGCAGTCATACTTTGTGCCCCTCCGCTACGACGTGCCTCAACAATAATTATATAGTTTATATTTTAACTACTACGTCGCCCGTAACTTTTTTTGCGTGGATTTTAAGGTGTAAAATGGAAACTCCCATTTCCTATTTTCATATTATAGGAATTTCTAAAAATCATATTTTAGTGCTCTCTTACTCTCTCTAACCTGCCATTTCAAATATCAATTTTCTTAGTTCAGTACTTTCATCTGTGAATGTGAATTTATAAATTACTTAGATATTGTTTGGTATAGCGTATCCCGCACACAGAAGAGTAGGCAGAGGGAACCTAATGTTAAAACTCTTCGTTCTCCTTTTTCCGCCGAATTCTGGAGGCATTGCGTGTTGAGTGGCGTAATTCAATGCCGCGCTTTTGCCACGACACTAGAGCGAAGAAATGAAAATATAAATTTAAATAAATATTTCATTTCTTCGGCTTCGGGATCGAACCCATAACCATTCGCGTTTACAATCACACTTTTTGCCCCTGCGCCACGACTGGCCATACGACTTTGAGACGTTAAATTGTATATTGCTAAAAATGCTACTATGCTATGCAGGAAAAAAATTCCTGATCGACAATGTCAAATTTAAATAATCTAAGTTAATAAAATAATAATAGTCTAAGTACATTCGCCTGTGAAGGTCAAACACCTCAGTCACTAAGTTAAGCAAGAACTTTTAAAATTATATTTATATTTAAAGTATTTTAAATAAGATATAGAAACTACATCTATGTAATCATAAACTAAAATGTAATTCTAAGTATTGACAATACAAAAAATATATAGTATTAAAACTTAGTAAAAAAAAATGTATAATGCTTCCGTAGTTACTCATAGAGTAACTACGGAAGCATTATACATTTTTTCTTACTAAGTTTTAATATTATAGAGTAAACTTACTATAGAGTAAATGACAAAAAAATCTAAAAGCGAAGACTGAGAAAAGTGATCATTTTTCTTAAGAGCTATTCTGAACGGCTTGAAAACAAAAAAAAACATTTCCTATATTTTAACTTTTTATTATACATTTTGTGAATTTATAATAACTTTTCAATATCTTCTTATACTTTTTTTTAGCTTTACGCTATATTCCGCACAGGAACCTGGAAACCTAGTACTACACTAGAGGCATAGTTTGTTGAATAGCGGAACCCAAGTGGGAAACGAACCTACAACCGCCGCGTTTACATTCGCACTCTTGTGCCCACACCACGTCTGAATTTCATCAGCCATATGGAATAAAACATGACGAGTTTTTCTGCGAGAGATGAACTAAAACAGGATTTATTCAAAACCACTATTGGTTAAGTTGATAGAAATAGACCTACATAATAGATAGAAGACTTATGTTTCATGTTTGTATATGCTGCATTATTCTTAGTAAATACATATATTTCTTTTATTTCCCCTAATAATTCGTTATAGCTCAGCGGCACAGTGTCTTATTGTAAACCGACAGTTGTAGGTTCGATACCCATTTGAAGGAATGATTTTTTTTCATCCCATCTCTTTTCCAATAAGACAAAACGAGGTACGCGGGGAGTATGATATGCGTGAAGCTAAAAAAAACTATACTATTCATTCAATAAATTTAAGTGGAAATATAAAAGAAATGTAAAGTAACTGAGCATTTCAATAACAACATCGGCATCGTAGAAAAAAAAAAAAGAAAATAATTTCCTTCGCTTCGATTATAGCCTAACGTTATGCATACAGATGCTTGCTTGCACTTTCACTCACTGCAATTTTATTCAGATTTCAAACTCTTGGTTAACGGTTTGTTGGGAGTATTAAGACCTGTTCACGCTGTGTCCCGCATATAACCATTTGGATAGAGAGAACCTAGTGTTAAGACTCTCTGTTCCCCACGCACCACCCCTTTTTTGAGGCATTATGCGTGGAGTTGCAGTATTTAACTCCGGGCTTTGTCTGCTTACCAAAGAGAGGAAATGGAAATAATTCATTCCTCCAAGCGGAAATGGAACTCACAACCATCCCATTTACAGACCAATACTGCATTGCAACGGCCACAAATATAAAATTACAATTAATGTAGTAATATTCCAACTTAAGGAGGAAGCCATGTTTCGTCAAGATCGGTTCAATAGTTTTTGAGATATATCTTAACCAGGCATATCTTTTTGTGTTTTTTTAGATTTATTATTTAAATGTTTTTTTTTTATAAATTATAATAAATTGCATTGTTGGCTTCCATCCAACACAATAGAATGGAAGCCAACAATGCGATTTGTCTAATTCTCCCGGGGAACCTTAATAGACTGCTGCCTCATACATTTACACATGTTACAACTACACTGCAACGGTATTGTCATATCAATATCTTATCTATATTTCTATACTAATGTTATAAAGCTAAAAAGTTTGCTTGGTTGAACGCTCTAATGTCAGGAACTACTCAGGTTCAAAATGGAAAAAAAATTAAGACTAGGCATTTTGATAATATTCTTCGATGTAATTTTGTTATAATATTTTCTCCTCATAATGGAGGCGAAGTCACAAGGACGAGTAATAGGTGTATAGAAATATTAGTTAACCTTAAAATAAATGTAATATTCTATAAAAAAAACACCAGTATCGAGTACAGGGACTTAATACCTAATACTTAGTTAAGCTGCTGGAGAATACTAAGCTAGGCTAGTAATGCTAAGATAGAAGAGAAAACAACCTACATTTAATACTTATATCAGATAATAGAGACCAGTCGTGGCGCAGCGGCACAAGTCCACCGTATTCGTGACAGGTTGTGGGTTTGATTCAGGCCAGGCACGGCGTCAACGTTCCGCCAGTTAATAAGCAACACCTCCAGAATTCAGCGGAAAGTGGGGAACGGGAGAGTGTTAATACTGAGTTCCTTCTCCCTACCGTACTGTGTGCATGATACATCGTGAGCCTGTATATGACACTTAATATATTCTATTTCTAAGTGTGGAAGGTTCTCTCTAATTTAGTAGATTACATCGACTTAAATAGCTTTATAAAATACAGCCTAACATTGCTCGATAAATGGACTATCCAACACAAAAACAATTTTTCGAATCGAACTGATAGTTTTCTAGACTATAGCATTCAACCACACAATATATATGTTTGTTATGCTTAAATTTTAATAATATAAGCATAACAAAAATATATTTTTTTCTTTTATTTTATATCAAATCCCGCTACGCTATTTTCATATAACATTCATTTATAAAACCTATTTCTTTATTAAAATTTTAAAACCTAATTGGCTTATAGCCACTCGCTTACGTATAAAAATATAAACCAATTATATTTTATGTTAAAAACCAATTGTTACAAAGGTCAGACACAATAGCGTTTTGGCCACTGCAGTGCAATAGATGTTACATTATTATTTATGTGATTCATAATAAAATAAACTTTATTTCGTATTTCGTATAATAGCAGCTTTTAAATGTGACTTTAGCGCACAGATTTCAAAGATTTATCCAAATAATAAAAACCGGTCAAGTGCGAATCGGACTCGCCCTACGAGGGTCTCGTGTCAAATTCAAATTAAAATTCGAAATATTCTTTATTCAAATAGATTTTTACAAGCAATTTTGAATCGTCCAATCTCTCTCAGCTCAGAAGTCAGTTCTGTAGAGAAGACCCGGCAAGTTGCATCTTTCAATTTCAGGATTGTAGATCAACAAGAAGTACAAATTATAAACGTTAACAAACTTAAATTTGTGGTTTTTGTGACGTATGCACTCATTTTTCTTTAAAATATCTATAATGTTAATTTCTGGGACTTATAAAACAAAAAACGAAAAAAAATTTTTTTTTATATTATAAGTTCTCACTTCTTGCTAAGTTTCATAATTGTAGATCCACGGAAAGTACCCTATAGATTTTGACTACGCTGTGAATTTTATACAAAATATAACAAAGCCGATGCATAAATGTTCATATGATTACTTTGACTTAGAAGCTTGAACAAAATAATTGATTTTTTTTCAAGCTTCTAAGTCATTTAAATTGAGTAATTTAAATTAAAAAAATAAATAAATTAGCTTTACGCTGTATCCCGCACACAGCAGAGTAGGCAGAGGGAACCTAGTATTAAGACACTCTGTTCCCCACTTTCTGCCGAATTCTGGAGGCATTGCGTGTTGAGTGGCAGAACTCAACGCCGCGCTTAACCTTGACACCAGAGCGAAGAAATGGAAATATAAATTTAAGTAAATATTTCATTTTCTCGAGTGGGGATCGAACCCTCAACCAGTCGGTTTTACAGTCACACCTCGTGCCGCTGCCCCACGACTGGTCTCAATTCAATTAAATTGAATGCTTGAATTAAGATCTAGTGAGTAGACCTGTTTATTCGATATTAATTTCAGTTTGATAACTGCACGCACTCCTTAATTTATTTATTTTTCACTTATTAATACTGTATAATAAGATTTGAAAGAATGCATATCCACCAGTCACTTACGACTTTGAGCCCCTATAACTCCTAGACGAAACACACAAACTACAAAAGAAAGAGAAGTTGTGTGGAGGACCCACCCTAACATATCAAAAAAATAACCAAAATCGGAGACCTCAACTTTTTTAACCTGTCTTGAATGCACCATTTAAAAAAATATCTTCACTAGCACATTCTTTTACCAATCTGGTGTCAACACTCTCTGTTATTCACTTTCTGTCTAAATTGAGTGTTGACTTGTGGAACACAACGCTGAGTTTTTTTGTATAATATAACCTACTTACTCTTACTTAGACATTATTCTAAATAAGAAAGAGTAGGTCATATTTTATCTGTTATTTATATTGTTTACTTCGGTCTTGCCTAAGGTTAAAATGCAGGGTCAATACTTTCTCCACTTACTTATTGCTTAATGACAATTTAAAAAATAAGTATTTATAGAAGCCATTTTCTAGTAAAAAGACTTCCAACTGTAAACGCAATGGTTGTACCAACTCTAGAATAATAAAGAACGACGTTGAGTTCCGCCACCTAACACGCAATATTTTGAATTTAGGTCAAAAGAGTCTCTCTTTATTTCAAATTTGCTTTATACGGGATAAAGCGTGCTGCTAAAAAAAAATGTGAAAATGAAAAATAACTCACCCAGCCCATCGAGGGTATGGAACCCTCGATGGGCTACAAAAATTAGAGGTCTCGAGTTTTTTCTGAAATTCAAGCCTAGCTTAGCCAGAGTCCTTTCATCTGATACCTAACTTAAACTAGCGGCTTTAATTCCAAATTTTGCCTCCCTTTTAAGGCGATTATTTTTTTGGGATTTAACCACAAATGTATAGTTTTCAGACTTTTTCCTAAGCTAGTACTATCTATAGTTGCTATCTGCCAAATTTTATAATTCTACGTCAACCGGAAGTACCCTTTTCATTTTGATTCCTTTTACAGTGTCAAAATGCGCGTTTATTGCGATATAAACGGCCACACCCTTTTTTTAGTAAATATAGAAATACGATTTTTTCATGAAATCAAGGGATCGTAGATCTGAGTATATGATTTGAATTTGAAATCAATATTCGTAAGATAAAGGCTCTTGACAGACAGACAGATATACTGACAGACAGATGGACAACAAAGTGATCTTATAAGGGTTCCTTTTTTACTTAAAAAGAACGGTATCGAACTAACTTGCCTTTAATATCCACATTTTTATTTATTTTAGAGATATAACCTCATGAAAGTATAAATCATAAAAGAAACATAATAAATGTAGGTAATGACATACATTCTCAAATATACTGATTAAATTGCATGCAATGGCTTAACGACTTATATAGTATGATTTGCTCTAGTTTATAGAGGTAATCAACGACATTGTAAGAACGGAAAGAGCAATCAGGTGATTTGAGTATTATATTGTGGCAAATTGGAATTATATTTATATCCGAGTTTCCTTAAAGGATATTTAGGATAAATGTAAAGGAAAACTAAATATTTTAAATGGTAAAACACAAGGTAAAACAAAATATATATTATATGTGTTAAGCGATGGAACTTAACGCTGCGCTTTGTCTCGACACCAGAGCAAAGAAATGAAAATATTGAATATTTGATTTACTCAAGTGGGAATCGAACCCAGAACGATAGGCTCGGGCTTTACAGACACACTTTGTGCCCCTGCGCCACGACTGGCCTCAAATACTCATATTAATACTATGAATAATATTTTTTTATTATTATTTTATTGAAAAGAGGCTGACGATTAATTTTGACAATTCTTTACCGATTTATATACCATTTCATGAGTGGAGTGAAACAAAGTTTTTTAGAGCTTATACTCTCATAGTAAGTATTTTTTTTAACATATTTAAATACTTTTTCTTTTTTTAATACTCAATACTAATAAGGAAAGCTGAATCAGGATGCACACACAATAGAAAGCTACGGTCATATTTGCATTATTTAGCACTGCTCCCTACATTTCTCCAAACAACGTCCCAATACATAGGAGTTGGCGATTTTCTAAGCTTTCGTCTTTACGTTCTATGAAATATTTTGCTTAAGTAATTTTTATGTAGCAGTCTTAAATCAAGAATATCGTGTGTGACATAAATAAAAAATATATATCACTGTCGTTCTAAGAATTTTACTACATCGAGTAAACCCTGTTAATGCTTTAAGCGGGATGTAACGTGAAAGTAAAAAAAAACAGCGAGTGTTAGCATATGAAACGAGAAGGTGGCAAAGACTGATCTGGACTTTTAAATACAATACTTTTATAAATTTTCTCAATAGTAAGAAAATTTATTCTACTATATAACATAATAAAATTGAAGCTAACAAATATTCAATTTTAGCGGACTTTGCCTTTAAGCTGAAAATTTAATTAATTTTAATACTCAATATTTGCACTTATAATATCCCGATTACAACCGATACTCTCTAGATTCCGATACTCTCTAGCTGAATCCAATTATTATAGAATATCGGGTTAATCTTTTTTTTCTTTTATTAATATTTGAAATTCGCTGTTTTTTTGAAAGATTGCGTTGCGGCACTCTGTGCATGGAATTTCGTACGGTAACGAATCACCAAAGTAGTACTATATGTAACCTCAAATTATAGTAGAATAGTGTTTACTACAGTGTCAACTACATATTTATTTTCCCTTTGTGAAAATGTGTACTTTTGTGCCAAATAAAGTGTTTTTGCGGGGAATTTTATTGCACTGCTTTATTCAGAAAAAATCTGCAGCAGAAGCACACAGAATTCTCGTTGAGACAATGCTTTGTCGAATACAACGTGCAGAGACTGGTTTAGGCGCTTCAAAAGTAATGATTTTGACCTTGAAGACAAAGAGCGTTCTGGAGCACCGACAAAATTTGAAGACAGAATTGGAGGCATTGCTTGAAGAAGATCCATGTCAGACGTTAGTAGAGCTCGGGAAAACGTTACAAGTAGATGCGTCAACAGTTTCAAAACGTTTAAAAGCGTTAGGAATGATCCAAAAGCAAGGGCATTGGGTGCCGTATGAGTTGAAGCCGAGAGACGTAGAACGACGTTTTCTCATGTGTGAATTGTTGCTTCAACGGCAAAAGAGAAAAGGTTTTCTGCACCGTATCGTCACTGGGGATGAAAAGTGGATTCACTACGACAATCCAAAGCGAAAAAAATCGTGGGGCATGCCGGGTCACGCATCAACATCGTCGCCAAAACCAAATATCCATGGTTCTAAGCTTCTTCTCTGCATTTGGTGGGATCAGCAGGGCGTAATTTATTATGAGCTGCTTAAACCTAATGAAACTATCACGGGAGCTCGCTATCGACTTCAGTTGATGCGTTTGAGTCGCGCTCTGAAAGAAAAGCGGCCACTATACGAGCAGAGACACGACAAAGTGATTTTATTACATGATAATGCTCGGCCACATGTGGCAAAACCAGTCAAAACTTACCTGGAAACACTTCAATGGGAAGTTCTACCCCACCCGCCGTATTCACCGGACATAGCCCCCTCCGATTACCACTTGTTTCGGTCGATGGCGCACGGTTTAAGCGAGCAGCGCTTCCATTCTTTTGAAGAAGCCGAAAAATGGCTTGATTCCTGGATTGCCTCGAAAGATGAGTCGTTTTTCCGACGGGGGATTCAATTGCTACCAGAGAGATGGGAGAAAGTGGTCTCTAATGATGGACAATACTTTAAGTAATGTCGTTGTAAGCATTATATTTTAAATTATTTTTTTTAAACAAAAAAAAAACAGCGAGAACTTATTAAATGTCCTAATACTTTCACAAAAATTGTTTACAATCTGTAAACTCACTGCAAGAAATTATTAGTTATAAATATTAAGAATTTTAAAATATATAAGCTATATAATATTAGATATTACTTAAAAAGTAATAATTTTCTAAAATATATGTTTCATCGTATACTTATAGCGGTAGACAGAGATAATTTAGAGATTTTTTTAGCTTCACATTGTATCTTGGAATAGGCAGAAGGAACCTGGTAAGAAAACACTCTGTTCCTATGAAGATAATTCCGTTCTCTACTTTCCGCCGATTCTGGAGGCATTACGTATTGAGTGACGGAACTCAACTCCGCACTTTTGCCTCGTTACGAGAATGAGTAAATGAAAAAATAAAATATTCAATTACTTCGAGTGAAACTCGAACCGACAACGTGGCGCGTTAGTCGCACGTGTGCCTGCGCCACGACTGGGCTCAAATATTATCTTACAAATACACTCATGACTTAAACCACACTACAAAGAAAGTTATAGCCAAGTAGGTCATATGAAGAAATCCTTCGCCGATAAGTTTTATTGATAAGAATTCGTATATCGTCTGCCTTAATCCAATATATTTTGAAATTTAAGTCGATATGCCAAGACAGTAAATAAATCATACTAATATTATGAAGTTAAAGAGTCTGTATGGCTGAACGCGCTGACCTCAATAACTACTGGTTAGAATTGATTGATTGTTTTAGTGTTGAATGGTTATTTTTTGAGGAAGGCTGTAAGGTTATATTATATCACGTTGAACGCCAATGTGTTTTTTTCTGGACATGAAAATATTAAATATATCACTTTCCATCGTGGAAATCAAACCCACAACCTACGCTACGACGACTTCAATAAAATTTAATGAATAAATTATATGTTCAAATCCCTTTACCGAAAAAACTTTTACAAAGTTGCCACGACTTTCATTGTTAACATTTATATATGTTATTTATTATTACTAGGGGACTCGCGCGGCTTCGCCCGGTTGAACTATACGAATGTTTATTAAATATACTTATGAAATTATTTTCAGTTTTCAATAGGATTAGTAAGAAAATATATGCCTAAATAATCAAAATAAGCCAAAAAAATTCTTATTGTTACAAAAAATACTTGAATAATATAATATAATCTATTTAAAGGGCACAATGAATCTAACATATTTAATCGGATAAGGAATATTACTGTAGGTGATGTTGAAAATAGTGTCGCAATTATCCATTCTTTATTTTTAAACACAAAAATGGTTATTGTGGGTGCTCATTAAGAAAAAGACATATTATTTGCTATAGACTATAAAACATTACGGTGTATTCCTTAAGTTAATCTTACATAACCAATTAACAATACATTTTCTCTACATCCTGAAAACATAATCTTTTTAGGTAGAAGCTTAACTGGATTGTATAATATTTGTAAAATTTCAGTTATTATATGTTTCAGTTATTATATGTTTATTTATTCAGTTATTATATGTTTTGTAAATATTAAATGCAATAAACAGTTACATTAAGGCATTCAACTAGAGGAGAATAAAAAGTTATAAAAAGTTTTTTTTTACAAGAAAATCGCTTGAATGTCGAGAATAACCAGTAACCATTCTTTTAGTTTTTTTTTATAATAGTTAAATTTGTGGAGATAGTACGGGCATAAAAATTAGGAAATCTTTGATTAATTCTTTTCTTAGTTATAGGTACTATGCCTAAAGGATTAGTCCTTTTTTGGTTGGTTATTGATTTAATAAGACTTTACGAACCGACTGCACTTTACAATATTTCAATAACTCGGTCGTAGAGAATTATTAAAATGAATAATTCTTAAAATCATGCGTTGAGCTTTTTCCACCTTAAGTACCACTACAGGATACTCTCCTATGGAATACCGAAATGGAGATTTCTCTCACAGCTACTCTCAGAGGTAGGAGTAAGGTAGTCAGCAAATAATTAATGACAGTTACCTCTTCTTTTCAGCTTGAATAGTTTGGTGAGAAGTTTGATTTTAATACTAACAATCGATTTTTTTTACGATTACTGAAAATTTTTACAGATCTTAAACGAACAGCACTAGTAACTTCACTAATATCTAAATAAATAAATCGCTCCATCACTCACTGTTTGATGTAAAAATGAAAATGACGTTTATTTATAAATTTCAGGGAATAAAGTCGTAATAGTCCCAATATCCGGACCTAGGAAATTGATTCAGATGATTTCTAAACAAATTACTTTCGTAGTTGACTACGAAGTAAGTAAGTAAGTAAGTCTTGAGACTTACTTTTACTTAATCTTCTCTTGCTTTTACTTAATCTTCTTTAAGTTTTCTTTCCAATAACACGATCTTTGATGCTTGCTTAATAAATAGTGACGCTAAAGCATAGTGGAGTAAATTCTTAATATTTCAAGATTTAAATTTTGAGAACAACAACAACAACAATTTAGTGAGTAGTGGTTCTTGAACTGGCCCGTTCAACCATACAAACTCTACACCTTTATATTACTATATATTTAGCTGCTTATTCAAATGCAGCTTTATATTTTGCTATAATATTTAGGCAAACTACCTTTAGCATTTAGTGTTGTCTATTAAAGTTTTATTAGTTCTATATCGCACATATAGTGGGGTAGGTCGAGGGAACCTGAAAACCTGGTGTTACGACACTCCGTTCCCATTTAGACACTCCCGTTCCCCTTCTTTCCGCCGAATTCCCGAGTTATTGCGTGTTGTGTTGCAGAACTCAACGCTTCCCTTTGCCCGGTTAACAGAGCGAAGGAAAGAAAATAAGAAATATTCAATTCCTTCGAGTGGGAATCGAACCCATACCCTCTCACAGCCGTCGCGCTTACTAATATTGCCGCTGAAGAATATTGGCCTAATCTTATTTAAGATAAAAAGAATAAATCCCTATTCCTACATATATATTACGATAATATTTCAGAGTAACATTGTCCTATTATTTTTAAACGTCGCAGTTTGCTAATCAAGGTCTCCGAGTAGGAATTAGACCCACAATCCTATCGTTTAAAGTCAGACACCGTCTTCCGGTTGTGGGTTCGATCCCCACTCGAGGAAATAAAATATTTATTTAAATTTATGTCCATTTCTTCACACTGGTGTCAAGGCAAAGCGCGGCGTTGAGTTCCGCCACTCAACACGCAATGCCTCCAAAATTCGGCGGAAAGTGGGGAATCCAGTGTCTTAACACAAGGTTCCCTCTGCCTACCCTGCTGTGTGCGGGATACAGCGTGAAGCTGATTTTTGACCTTTGTTCGTTTAAATAAAATTAAAAGAAGTAAAACTTTACGTCCCAATAATTATTATATCAAAAAGATTTTTCTTAAAACTTTCACAATACTCAGCCAATAATAAAATTCGAAAACTTGAAGAGAATATTACTAAAAATTATCGAGATAATTTTATTTTCATTGAAACGTGAAACATTCACACATTCATTTTATTACTTCATTTGATATTAAAGGCTTTTGACTGATAATTTCTGTTAAATACAACAAAAAATAATTAGTCCATTTAATTAAAGAATTAAACATTTTATGTTGAATTAATGTCATTATAATACAGTAAGTACGTTTACGCCAGTATGGGTTGTGGTTCGATTCTTACTCGTGGAAATACTTACGAGGGTAGAAAAGGTTTCGGTGGCGCTAACGTGACGACACCCATTGGACACCCAAGGGCACACCAAGATACCTAATTAGTTTCATACCTCAAAATAAATCAGCTTCACGCTGTATCCCGCACACAGCAGGGTAGGCAGAGGGAACCTAGTGTTAAGACACTCGATTCCCCACTTTCCGCCGAATTTTGGAGGCATTGTATGTTGAGTGGCGGAACTTAACGCCGCGCTTCGCCGTTACACCAGAGCGAAGAAATGGACATAAATTTCAATAAATATTTAATTTCCTCGAGTGGGGATCGAACCCACAACCGTCACCTTACATTCACTCCATTGTGCCCCTGGGCCACGTCGGCCTTATTTCGGCTTATTTCGTATATATAAATGATAAATTTTCTATGAAGTTATAATACTAAGAAAATATAAAAATAAAAAAAATTATAAGTTAATAAAATCAGCTAGTGGTTCAGAAAAATTCGGTGCGTACAAAGTGTAACAAAAAATTAAACTATAATACGTTCCGGTAAAATGAATATCGCCTATTTAAATTCTATACGGAAGTTTATTGTTTATTTAGCTTCACGTTGTATCCTGCATTTGGTAGTACAGGTATAGAGGAGCTGGTGTTACAACACTCAGTTCTCCACTTTCCGCCCGAATTCGAGACACTGTGAGTTGAAATTTTTTGTTTGAAATAAACGCCACACTTTGTATATGGGACAGAGAAAATAAAATAATTTATAACCTAGAACAGGAATTGAAACCACAACTATTGCATTTGCTCATACACTGCCCCACTGTACTACGATAGCATCTACGTATCTTCTATATTCTATATATATACGATAGTGAAAGGTCACTGACTAACCTACGGCCTCTGGCATCTGAACCGTACGAACTGACATTTAACATTATAGGTCTAATCTTCTTACCTTCCTCTCTTATATTCACTGTTCTTATACAAACTTGAATAGAACTACTATACTGAGTACCCTAAATGGCCTTAAAAAGAGTGTTAGATATAATATATAATATAATTTTTATTACAGTATAAATTATTTTGCGAAAAACTCCCCCGAGTGGGAATCAAACCCACAACCGTCGTGTTTACAGACTAATGCTGTGCCGACACAATTTTTATTTTATTTCACATACCTATAAAGATATCTCTATCTATGTCAATATTCCTTTTATCTAAGTACAAAAGACGACAAGGGTCCAAATATGTCACTTTGAATTTCCCAAATCGAAATGTAAAAAGGAAAAAAAATGGAAATATGAAATTTCTGATTCATAAATTGAAATCCAAATAATATATAATCTTTTATGATACAAATACGTTTTGTCAAGTCTATAGTTTTCAAGAGAATAAAGGCTTTGAGTAAAATAAATTTATATGTTTGATATTATATGTTTGTACATGCTTTATAAGGTCATATAGTTAAAAGAAGAGGCTGTCATGGCGCAGTGGTATACTCTGGGATTGTAAACGCGTCGTTGTGGCTTCGATTCCCACACTGGAGAACGAGTTATGATCATTCTCACTCTCCTATTTTCGCAACATTTTTAATTACTACTCCAGAAATCATATAAAAAGATATAAGAATTTATAAAACTTATAAAAATATTGTGATTATCCGCTTCTATTATTAATTAAAAGCCGGGAAATCGTTTAAGTACAGCAGAATATATCAAAATTGCATGAAATGCAAAAATATTCGAACATATGAGGCCAGTCGTGGCGCAGGGCCACAAAGTGTGACTGTAAACGCGACAGGTTGTGGGTTCGAAGCCCACTCGAGGAAATGATATATTTAATATTTCCATCTTCTTCACTCTGGTATCGAGGTAAAGCGCGGCGTCGCCATTCAACACGCAATGCCTCCAGAATTCGACGGAAAGTGGGGAACGGAGTGTCTTAACACTATGTTCCCTCCACCTACCCTGCAGTGTACAAAAAATGTAAGATAGTATTATACACGATTAACACGAAAACAGCTTTCCGACTTAAGAATCTCAAATTTCTATCTCGTGTATAACCACTTCAAAGAATTGATTGACAGCTGGTAAATTAAAGCTCTCGGGAGATTTTCCTTTCGTATAAATTTGCACTTTCGCTATTTCTTAAAGATATGAGCTAAGCTGTTTATAATATAATGATTAATAATAATTAAGTTATGATGTTTTTACAGCATAACTTAATTATTTATATAATTATTAGGTAGGTTACTGCGGCCAGTCGCGGCGAGGAGGCGTGTGACTGGAAACGCAACAGGTTGCGGGTTTGATTTCCATTCGATTAGATCAAATAAAATATCTAATATTTATATTTCCTCGCCAGCGTCTGGAGTCGAGGTGCACTCAACATACATATACTCGTATATAATGCCTCCAGAATTCGGCGGAAAATGAATAGTGGAGTGTTTTAACACTAGGCTCTGCCCACTCTGCTACATACAGTATGCACAGTGAAGCTAAAAAAAGCACATGAGTTAATTTTTTTTTTTAAATGTATCTTGTATATGAATAAATATGATTAATTACCCAATAATAAGAAAGATGATCGATCATATTTTAATTATGTTGTTTCATCCTCTCATTTACAGCACAGTGAAACGCTTGCGTTGTAGGTTCGATTTTCATTAAATGTGATGTTTATATTGAAAAATATTTGATTTTACTCTACAGGCTGGTTTGGACTCGGTTTCAGTCCATGATCTAATTTTTTTAATTAGAAGAAGGAACCGAACGCCAACGTTAAATTGATGATTTTGATTGTTTTATCTTCACATTGTAGCTTGCATATAGCAAAAAAGGCAGAGGGAATCTAGTGTAAAGACAATCTGTTCTCTACATTTTGCCCAATTTTCGTAATATTGCGTGATGAATGGCGAAACACAATGCAAATAATTCATTCCCTCAAGTGAAAATCGATCCTATTTCAGATTTTTTATGCATTTACAGTCACACTGTATACTGCTACGCTACCACGTACTCAAAAATTGACACTTTTATATTAATGAACAGCTATGAATTACTTCGACAGGTCTGATCGATAGTTACTTCAATGATATTCCACGATCATAGTGACCTTGACTTGATAGTTTTATTTTTAGATATCCGTGACTTTTAGGATTCCGTACCTTTTAAGGAATAAAGAAACCCTTAAAAGATCACTTTGTTGTCCGTCCGTCTGTCTGTCTTGTCTGTCAAGAGCCTTTATCTCAGGAACGCTTAGAGATATCGAATTGGAACACAAACCATATACTCAGATCTATAGTCCCTAGATTTCTTAAAAATATCGTATTTTCACATTTACCTAAAAAAAGATATGGCCGTATAAATCGCAAAAAACGCGTATTTCGACACTATAAAGGGAATCAAAATTAATAGGGTGCTTCCGGTTGTCCTAGAATTATGGCATTTGGCAGCCAATAGCTACAGATAGTACTAGTTCAGGAAAAAATCTAAAAACTGTACATTGGTGATTGAATTTCAGAAAAAGCTCAAGACCTTTGAGACCTAGAATTTTTGTACGGAACTCTCAGTGAGCGAACCCGACTCGCGCTTTTCTGGTTTTTCTTTCATTCATTATGCAAATTTACATGCACATACTTAAAATTTACAGCCTATTTTAAGACATTGAATATGGAAATTACTCAACGATTGAGAAAATAATACGTCCATATAAACTCCTTGGTGTCATGTTCCAAAATAGTCCTATTTTTGCCTTTCCTATTCACAGTATGTTATAAAACTTTCATTTCTTTTGATGTGTAATTCGCTTGGCACGTGTCAATACGAAGAAATTGTGATTAGATAATAGTCTTTATGTGAAATTTAAAATTAAACATTTTTTAATCTTTACAGGTCGTACAATAAAATAAAGTTAACTTTTTTTAATTCAGATTTAAAGAGGCCAGTCGTGGCGCAGCGGCACGTGGTGTGACTGTAAAACCGACTGGTTGTGGGTTCGATCCCCACTCGAGGAGATGAAATATTTACTTAAATTTATATTTCCATTTCTTCGCTCTGGTGTCGAGGTAAAGCGCGGCGTTGGGTTCTGCCCCTCAACACGCAATGCCTCCAGAATTCGGCAGAAAGTGGGGAATAGAGTGTCTTAACTCTAGGTTCCCTCTGCCTACCCTGCTGTGTGCGGGTTACAGCGTGAAGCTGATTTTAATTTTTTAAAATTATTTTTTCTATTTTAATTACTATTTTCAAGCTTCACGTGATATGCCGCATATGGTAGGGTAGGAAAACCTAGTGTTAAGACACTCCATTGTCCGTTTCGAAGCCTACAAAACCCGGTGACGGTGTAGTATGCTGTTATGCACTATGCATACTACACATTAAAAAAAATTCGTTTTCCACCCGAAATCAAGATGTAGTGAGTGACGGAATTCTACGCCACTGAGCATGCTATTAAAAATACCTTATTCCACCGAACAGGAATCGAACCCACAACCATCGCTTTAGTAATCACACGATGTTCCACTACGCCCCAATGGATTAAATTAAAGTGTCAATATAAAACTATTTATTGTTATAATCTATCTTCCCTTTCTCTTATTAAAACATTAAACTTTAATACGGTATCTAATGCAACTTTTACTCACTCTAGATAACGTCTTATCTAACATTAATGGGATCTTGAATAAGGCAAATGGTATTTATGTTGTAAAGTAGCTAATATAGAAAGATATATCACGCTTTTTACGAACAAATGAAACGATTTGAAAGTTTTTTATAGTATTTTAATCTATATGGATTAAGCTAGGATTTAACTAAGTATGAAAAGAAAATAGCTTTCCTTTCTCTTATAAGATTTCCATTTTTTTATATTCAAAAAATGTGTTTTTTAATATAATGGAGAGTGTAGTAAAATTGAAGTCATCGTTGCTACTTGGAACATAATCTGATTGTAAACATGATGGTTGTGAGTTCGATTCCCAATTGAAGGAAATGGATTATTTTTTATTCTGTATAGCAAATACTGTCTTTTTGGTGTTGGAACTCAACGCAATGCTTTATATCGTACTCGCTTCTTCCAACTATCGCGAGAATAGTCACACACATTTTTAGGGTTCCGTCCCTCAAAGCGAAAAAATCTCTAATAGCATGACTTTAAATCAGTGATTCTCAACCTTTTTTTTTTGTTGCGGCACATATTTAACGATTTCAAAATTTGGCGGTACACAAAGAAAATTTGGCGGCACACAAAGAGAAATTATTTTCTACAACACACTGCATAAATAGTTTATGACAAAAATTTTAAATATACGAATTTATTTTTTTGTGGATTTAAATATATATTCATGTTAAAAATATTTTTCTTTTTAAATGATATAATTTAATTATATTAACATTATTATATATTTGAAAAATTTGGCGGCACAATTTGAAATTTGGCGGCACACAAAAGTGCCGCGGCACAGTGGTTGAGAATCACTGCTTTAGATGGACAACCCATCTGTGTCATGTCCGTGTGTGACCATTTATGCATCGTTTTTATATGTTATATGAAATTCGCAGCGTAATTAAAATCTATCGAGTTCCTGAAATTTGGCAAGAAGAATTAGTTTATTCTTCTTGCCAAATACAAATATAGAGTAAAAATCCAAAAATTAAAAATTTATAGACATGTCATAGAAAAAGGTCATTACAAAATTATATGTGAATGCATACGGCCGCAAATTTATGTTTGCCAACTTTTATAACTTGTATTTAAGATTCAAGTGTTGTTTGACTTACACTTTTAACATCGGTATGGCATCTTCGGTGGGAGAGTCCACCTCGCATTTGACCATTTTTTTTAAATTTAAATCGACAGATTAAAATGCCACGACACCATGCTTACTTAATTACAGTATTTATGAAACTTTGAATTTATATTATATATTTATAGAGGCCAGTCGTGGCGGCACGAAGCGTGTGCTGTGTGCTGCTGTGTATTCTACAGCATAAAGCTGATTTTGATTTTTAATTTTAGTAAAACAATATTCAAATTAACGAATGCAAGTAAATGTTAATTTATCGTATAATTTTTTCATTTTTTCTATAGCAGCTACTTTTTATACACAAAAACATTCTCTACACAGACTGTAAAACCGACTGGTTGTGGGTTCGATCCCTACTCGAGGAGATGAAATATTTACTTAAATTTATATTCCCATTCCTTCGCTCTGGTGTCGAGGCTAAGCGCGGCATTGAGTTCTGCCACTTAACACGCAATGCCTCCATAATTCGGGAGAAAGTGGGGAACGGAGTGTTTGAACACTAGGTTCCCTTTGCCTTATAAAAATATATTGTGGTATAAATAAATTAAACTTGTTATTTTACTTTAAATTTAAAAACTACCAGAATTATATACTTACAAATGTATTCGTATATGAGTGTATGTTTGTAAAATAAGCTACTAAAAGAACCAAAATTCTGATCTCTCAACGCGAGTAACAACTTGTCTAATAAAACTAGAAAATTTAAAGAGATCTGATGTATTAAACGAAGTTAAAAGTCCTTGATATTACTTCAAAGCAAAGCTTAGAAAGCTCTCTTTTTTACTGAAATTGTTTAATAAAAGAAATTATATTAAAATACTATCTTTTACTGGTGGCTTCGCCCGCGATGTTGAAAGAAAATAACTAAGAGTTTCGTTTGCTACATGACACGTTCCAATAACCAGAGATAACTCATGTAATGAAAAGATTAACGCTATTTAATATGACTGAGGCTGGTCGTGGCGCAGGGGCACAAAATGTGACTGTATACGTGACTAGTTGTGGGTTCGATCCCCACTCGAGAAAATGAAATATCTATTTAAATTTATATTTCCATTTCTTCGCTCTGGTGTGGAAGGAAAGCGCGGCGTTCAGTTCCGCCACTCAACACGTAATGCCTCCAGAATTCGGCGGAAAGTGGGGAACGGAATGTCTTAACACTAGTTCCCTCTGCCTACCCTGCTTTGCGCGGGATACAGTGTGAATCTGATTTTAATTTAATGCGACTGATACTAAATCATGAAAGACACTAGTATTTATTATATAAATTTTATACAAATTTATAAAGCGTCTACCATTACAATATTTAAATCGTATTGAATTTCAAAATTTTCAGCCTATATTATAGCATATCGTTACTTCTTCAAGAAATAATTTAGTTTAATTATCACGACTTGAAAATGTTCAAAATGTTTTCGAGCAAATAATTTATTCCGTCGACTTATTGACAGCTGGAGATTCGGAATTGCTTAAAGCTATTCGATATTGCCATTTTAGTTATTTGTTTCACTTTTTTACTTTATTCTTAATCTCTTATTCTTCTATGAAAAGATTCAAGGACTGTTTTGCGTTATTTATTACTTAAATAAGTATATCTTATATCTATATCTATCTTCTGAACTCTCTTAAGAAAAATTATTAGTGTTTACGTTAAGATTTATTATCACACATCACACATTAAACATAGAATTAATAATCGTTTTTTCTTGCATATAACAGAAAAGACAGTACTTAGTGTTAAGACACTACCAATTTCCATTTTTCTTGTTAGTTTAGTGGCGGAACCTAACGCTGCCTTTTGTTTTGTCAGTGTTTGTCTTGTCAACAAAGCAAAAAAACGAAATTAATTATTTTCACACAAAGGCCAGTCATGGTGCAGCGGCACGAAGTGTGACTGTAAAACCGACTGGTTGTGGGTTCGATCCTCACTCGAGGAGATGAAATATTTACTTAAATTTACATTTCTATTTCTTCGCTCTGGTGTCGAGGTTAAGCGCGGCGTTGAGTTCTGTAACTCAACACGCAATGCCTCCAGAATTCGGCAGAAAGTGGGGAACGGAGTGTCTTAACACTAGGTTCCCTCTGCCTACCCTGCTGCGTGCGGGATACAGCGTGAAGCTGATTTATTTTTTTTTATTATTTTTTCCGTTTGATGATTTTACATCTACACGATATACCGCTGCTATAGTCTCATAAAATAATCAATAAAAAAGATATACGACTTACGGGCATAAGTCACTATGGATCAACAACACTTTAATATGCTTATTCGAACTTTATAGATACATTCCAAAGTTCTATCTCATCAATATACCATTATGTATGCACTCAAATATTCTGCATATATTTTTAAATTACAACTTTTACTACTTGGTCTTCAATAAAAGCCTCATAAAATATTATATGTTATTCAACAGTAATGTGCAATAACTGCATACGTGGCGTAAAAAATGAGCATTTAATAACTGCATTAACGCTTTTACGATCTATTTTTTTATTACACGAACTCTATAGAAACCGAGTGATGGAATTAATTAAGAAATAATTATTTTTGCATCTATTTCTATACATCAAATGTCTGGATTAATTATTGGTCTGCCTTTCCTGCTATGCAATAAAAAATGCGAAAGATTCTTCTGTTCCCGTTCAATTCTGGAGGCTTTGTTACTGCTGAGTGGTGAGACTGAACTGAACTCGTTACACACAAGGAAATGAAATTGTTAAATATTTCATTTTATGCACTTATACTCCTGCGCCACGACTGACGTCTCAATTAGTAAAATTCTTTATATATTTTTTTAAATGATGAAGGTATAACATCGCCGTGATTAATCTTTGTAATGACCTTTGACAGCCAAGCTTCATTTCTCCTGTATACTTGAAATCTACCTGCTAAGTTGTCAACATGAAAAGTTTTAACAACCGGTTAGAAGTTTCGTCATTAGAAAATGCGAACGTGTAGTAATTGGTAAAGCTTCAACAGTTTATAAATAATGTGGGTTGAAGTTCATATTATAAAAGAAATTATTTTGTAAAAAAATATTTATTTTATCAAAAAATATCTATATAAATAAGTAGTAATAGAGCAGGAAAGGATAGCGGAGAACAGAGTGTTTAAATATTGCGTTCTCCTCTGTCCACCCTGTTATATACGGTTAAAATTTAAATATCTTACTAAAACTATAATACTTAATTAGTTTAATGTCCAAGATATCGAGTAGGAAGTTGCAGCTCTAAATTATACATTAAAAGACTAAATATTCGCATGATATAACTTTTTCTTAGTCTTAGTCTTAATCAGCGTTGCCAGATTTTCCGACTTTTAGCCCAAAAATTTAATTGACAGGACAATTCCTGCTTTTACGGATTTTTCCACGTACTTTGAGAAATCTTATTTTATTACCAAAATTTAAGATTTTAATTGGTTATTAATATTTTAATGGAAACACAAATAAGTATATCCATAAGTTACGAGTGATTATTCTGAAGACTAAACTGCCTTACATATGGTAAACCAATATCGTTTAAGTATAGTGACATTTTCCATTAAAAACATTTTATATTAATATCTGTCACCATTGAAAGCTTTATTTAAAATTCAAATCAAAGGATAAATAATATTAAATTAAATTATATTAATTTTGAATTTTGAAGCTGTATTTTTTTATGATTATTCATTGTGTTTTCTTTTTCGGCCCCAATATATTGTAAAATATTTTTTTGGGTATTCAGTGACTGTAAAATATTTTTTTGGGTATTCAGTGACTGAAGAAACATAGTGTTAAGACACTCCGTTCTCATTAAGATACTCCTGTTCCCTACTTTCTTCTGAATTCAGGAGGTATTGCGTATGTATTGAGCTGCACAACGTAACGTCGCGGTACCAGAGCGTGGAAAATGCAAATATTAAATATTTTATCCTCATATCGGAATCGAATCCACAACCTCCCGCGTTTAGAGTCGCACGCTTGTGGCCCTACACCGAGACTGGCCTCCTAATCTTATAGATTAACATAAAATAGGAAAAATATGTGAAAACAAAAAAAAAGTAAAAAATTATCAACTTTTATGTAATTAGAAAATCTTGTAAATGGGAGCTTATGCGAAACTAGTCTCGTTGCATACAACGGTGGTAACAATTGTGCGAACATTGTCATACTATAGACGACATTCTTTTCTGTTTATTAGAAAACAGGTTGATTATGCAATTGGAACTTTCTATGAAAAAAAAATGTAATATGCATAAATGCTAGGATTTTTTTGAGTAGAAAAGCGACTCAAAATATGACATAATTTACTATTAAAGAAATAATTATAAAGATTGGATTTGTGGTTACAAGTTTAAGGGGCGAGCTACTCTCGCCCCTCCCAGCCCGATGACGCTATCAAGACCAGCCCAGGGTTGAGCCCCGCAAGGCACCCTTGCCACCGATGACATCTTCTCCAGTAGCCACGCAGTGTCACAAGTAGCCACAAGTCATTCATAATGAAATATATACAAATTATATAATCAATCTCTTAGAAAAACAGAATAATAAAAGAATTACAGGTGGTATGCGGGCGAAGCCGTGAGTGGCCCACTAGTAACGAAATATAATGAGATAGACCATGTTAGATTACGCTAAAAAATATTTAACGTAACAGAACCAATTCTTATTTAAATATTTTTATAAAATTGTCTTATTTGTTTCAGGTTGCCACATCAATAAATGAATAAATTGGTCAAAGAGAAAACAAGACCACTTTGCGGTGATGAAGTTTGAAAGTAACTACACAACATGGACACAAACGAATCAAACCAAAAGTTATTTAGAAGAAAAGGATGGAAGCTTCCAGAAAATATTGTCTTAGTTACGACATATATATTTCTTTTTATCGTGACAGGTAACTGTCAGACTGTACAGAAAGAAAAATTAAGTCATATCGATAGCTCTGCTCAAGCAGACGTAAATAAATTAGAAAATAAATTAGATTCGAGTTGCCATAACTGTCAATTTAGTAATAGTAATAATTTAATTAATGCCAACACTGAACAGAAAGTTCCAAAAGAAAACAACTTTCTTCTCAATGTTATAGATACAGTCAGTAGGTTTTCTGAAAAGTATGTATTTGCAAATAATACAGAGAAACAGTTACAAAATTTGTTGGAAAAATTTATAGATAACGCTTTGAAGCAAAATAGCTACGAACTATTTGATGGTGTTGAAATTAAGGCGATAGATAATAAGAATAAAACTAGACCCAAAGAAAATTATGAGAACAATGAAATGGGAAGAGCATTGTTCAGTTCATACACTTATGAATACAGACTATTTCAAAAAATAAAAAACTTTATAGACACTCATATATTGTCCATCAATCTTCCAAAAGCTGCACGGCTAATCGGATTTAGATGTAAGTCATTATTTTTATTTCCAATTAAAGTGCTATTATTGTAACGTAGCACTGTAAATCTACTCATATCTCAAAATGAATATTTTACGGCGGCGTGATACTGAGTTGTTCGTCCATTTGTCGCGCACATACTTAATGCAAATTTAAGACTTATGTAATTTTCTCATGGATAACATTGTCAGAAATGGACCAAATCAAAATGGGACCACACGGGAAGCTTTCAAATAAAAAAGAATCGGTCCACCCAGTAAAAAGTTCTGAGGTAACAAACATAAAAAATACAGACGAACTGATAACCTCCTCCTTTATCGTCCTTATATATTTGTATGTTAAAAAGCGGTTGAAAAACTATAAAATAAATTATTAAAATTTATGTTTGAAATTCATAAATAAATTTAAAGTTAGAATTTAGATAATTTTTGGATAACGAAAACAGACCTCTTACTGTTTGTATTCGCTCTAAAATTTTAAAGTCTCATTTATTGTAAAATCGTATGTAATTTATCCAAATATAAAATAGTATAATAAGCGGTTTAAGTAAGTTAGATAACACAATATTTTAACCACGAGTCCCGACGACGTACGATCGTGCTCCTGCACAGTTTCTGTAACTATTTACTTTATTTAAAATAAAAAAATTTCAACAGAAGATAGAAAACGTACTCAGACAGATTGACGAATTTACTAAAGTCCTCAGCTATATAAGTAAATAAAATAAATATAAGTGTATAACTTGAAGTTCCAATTTCAGCGTTCGGCCTCAAAAAGTTCTTCTTACCACTACTAATCGGTGCTCAAGTTTTCAAGAGCATCTTGCTAGCCATGTTTTTGCCAAGCATATTGGGGAGTTTCGGCAAAATTTTGGGTAAAGGTGAGTTCAAGTATGCCTTAATTAAATCACTACAGACTAAAATTTTAAAAAGCTATTGATGTCACTGTCGAAACTTTGTGACTTTTAATGATCTTAGGCAATCATCCTCTACAAATTGATTCGTACAAGATGTGTTTTTAATGTTAAAGTTGTTTCGTGGGTCAACTTTTTTGTTAAGTTAATTAAGGACTTCTCCGAATTGCGAATGTCTAAGTATCTAAGTAAGATATTGTGTTTCTTAAATAAATATTAAAATCGTAATACTTTAAAAGTGCTATAAATATCATAATTTATAGTGCTTAAAATTTATATTTTAGCTAGAAACTAATTATTGGGTAGAATCTACAAATAAAACTAAAATTCTTTGTTTTAATGAACTGTGAAGTACTGTTCTTCTTGCTGGAACGAATTGTTTATTTCAGCTTTATTTTAATATTTAAAAAAATATTTTTTTAGGTATATCTCAAATATCAGCGACTTCAAGCCAAGCAAGTTACCCACCAGCTAACGCAGACGATCAAACTGCCTACAACAACGACAATAAAGACTTCATGGGTTACGAAACCAATCCGGCGGCGACGTACGCATATCAAGATGAATTATATGGCAATAATAACGACGTTAACGATCTTTCTAATATTGATATGTCACGGTAAGATTTATTTTATTCTATTTATAGATTTTAGTTATTGTTCTATGTATATAATAAAAGATAAAAAAATATAATGACACCATGACTAGGATGTGACACGATGGGATCTTCTATTGTACAACTGCTTAATACTGTTTTAGATACCTTGTGTGTTCTTAGTTGTAGAAAAACGTGGCTGGATAAACAGAATGACAAAAGTCAAAGTGAAAATGCTAAAGCAAAATAATAAAGAAAATACTCCGGTAGTTTTGTCACGTTGAAAGGATCAGTAATGATAGGATAAAGAAAAATATAAATGATGCTAGAGCTTCTCAAGATAAAAGAGGGGAAGTGAGACCTCAGCTGCCCTTCGAGTACACAGTTAATGATATTCGAGAAAAGTCACGTAGTAAAAAGCATAAGGACCCCCGGAAGGCATATTTTGATTCGAAGCTTTTGTTGCTACTTTTTCCTGTTCCTCTGAACAAATCAGTGAAAATTAAAAGATTACAATTATCAAAATATAAGATAGTAATTTTTATAAGTCAATTCTAAGCATCAACAATAAAAATAATACTTATTTAGAAAACGTATAAAAATTTGAACGTAGCGTAATACTTATTTAGAAAACGTATAAAAATTTGAATGTTCAAATTTTTATACGTTTTCTAAATAAGTATTTTTCTTTCCCAAGTGTGGGATAACACTTTAAAAAATGTTAAAAAATTAAAATAATCTTTAAAAACCTATACGAACTTTAAACTTTCCGCGTTTATTCTTCTATTATCTTTATTTCTTCTTCCGTTCGTGACTTACAGACACCACACAGACGATATGATTGGACTTTTTTTGACTGGATTTGAAGTTTTTAACTTCAAATTTTGCATGTAAGCAGGTTGAAAGAGCATTAGGGAGCACAAAGAGAAGGTCTCGAATCGGAGTTCCTTCGGGAATGAGAATAAACGAAAAGGGATTTTTCATTTTCCTTTTTAAAGTTCACGTAGACAAAGTAGCGGACGACGATTAGTATAATAAATTTATGTATTTATTTGTAAGTAAAGTATAAAAATACTGTATGTTTTACGATCATGGCCTATATTTCGCGGACGCTCTGAAAAAAGTTGAATTCCGTCGGGACGCGGTTGGAGATGCGAAATGCGCGTGAAAACTTTCCAAATGACAGAAAATATTAGCCCTGTTACTTATTTCCATTAGTAGAAGTGAAGTTTTTATAGTATATATTTTTATTTTGTTTGTTTTATTTTTAATAAATAATATTATTATTTTTTATAAAATATTAAATATGATGCTACGTTCTTTAAATTAATTATCTATTTAAAGTTATATGTAAACTTTTAACTAGCTTCTTCTTAGAAGTAATAATAGAACTATATGTTCCATACTTTTATACTTCAGCTTCACGCTTTATCCCGCTTGGCAGGATAGACTAAAATAACCTAGAGCTAAAACACTTCGTTCTCTGTTTTCCACACGAATTAAAGGTTAGCGCGAGGATACTCAATACCGCACTTTGTCTGGACAAAGTGAGAAAATAAATAAAGGATGAGAATTGAACCCACAACGAAATACGTGTACGATATCACGATGTATTCTATATATTTCACGGTACAAATAAAATATTTTAGATCTTTTACTACACAAAAATTGTTCTCAACGAATGAGAAAAAAATATTTTGTCACAATTACAGAATCTATTTACAAAAAATCTTAGGTTTCCAACACATATTAGCAAAATGGACGGTAGGTAAAAGAAATCTTACCCTATATAATTTGATCCAATTTCAGTATAAAAGTTACATCTTCGTCAATTTGTCCCTGTCAGTTCTTGAATGTACGTTCTTAACTTTACATAATTTGATTGATCTATTTACCATACTTATACAAATTTGAACTGATTTTCTGGAAACTGTTTCCTAAAAAACTCGAAGAAATATTATTAGTTTTCGAATATAATTTTGTGCATTTTTGTTTGTTTGTGCCAATAAAAAGATGGTCGATTAAGGGATGAACTCAGTTCCGTGACGGTCTGTCCATGACGTAACCCGGACAGTCAGCATCATATTGACAGACAGATATCGAAGTGATCTCTTATAAACGGTTTCTTTTTTCTTTTATTGTATGGAATGTCTCAAAACATTCCATTCACAAGTTTGAGACCAAAATCGAAACAATTTTTGTTAATTTGCGGAACTCTCCTTTATTCTATCATAGCATGGGCAGACTCGACCGGATCATTACCACCCCCGGTATTTAAAACCGGCGTGAAGTAGTGGCTTTATGCCACTGCGTTTCGCATCAGGTAATGCCGGGCCCCGGCGCCCAACCCACCTTACAGGCAGGCAACGCACCTGTAGCTCCTCTGGTGTTGCACGGGGTCGTGGGCGGCGGTAATCACTTACCATCAGGTGACCCGAACGCTCGTTTGCCTTGTCTTTTTCATAAAAAAAAAAATGAAAATAAATCAGTCGATCGAGTCGAAATTGAATCCACAATCGTCGTGGCTTACTGTTTTGTTCCTTTTATTATGGGGTTCCGAGCGTGTCAGTTGAACACTACACATTTCACCACTATCACAATGTAAGGAGAACGCACAAAATATATTATGCGGCAAGAACAAGATAATGTTAAACAATGTTTACACGTATATTTGTTGATTTTGTAAATTTAGCAATATACCACTGATATACGATATTTTTTTACATTACAGTTTTGGGGTCGGTGGTCAAAAGGTGTCCTACTTGCCCAGCAAGAACAGCTATTATAAAAATCAAATGTCTACAAGCAACAGTTACAAGGTAACATTAAAATACATTTAAGTAATTAAAAAAAATACTTATTTTAAAATGTTGTTTGGAAGGAAAATTTTTTTGCAACAACAAAAAGATGCAGAATTGCAGCTTTCAGTTTCGCCACTCAATACGCAATGCCACCAGAACTCAGCGGAAAGTGGGGAACAGAAGTATCTTAATGGGGGTGAAGTGTCCTAACTCTAGGTTCCCAGATTCCCTCAGCTTGCTTTACTATGTGCAGGATCATATAAGCGAGGAGCTAAAAAAAACAAAAGAACTCGAATTACCTACGACAATACTTCGATCGAATTATAATATATTTTGAACATTTTT
Organism: Heliconius hermathena; assembly: GCA_013403705.1. NCBI lineage: Eukaryota > Metazoa > Arthropoda > Insecta > Lepidoptera > Nymphalidae > Heliconius > Heliconius hermathena. The sequence goes on from JAAIXJ010000108.1 coordinate 570,032, forward strand.
ATAGTATTATTCCACACTTGGCAAAAAAAAACAATATATATATTTTTAAAGGTAAACCTTTAAAGGCTTAATTATTCCATCAATAAGCCGTAGATCAAATTAATTATGAGTTTAACGCCGTTTTATTAGCCAGACGGTCGTTCATATTTTATTTGAGGGGCAATCAAACATTTACGTCACTTCACCTCGACCTTAATAGTAACCTTAACTATTATAATATTGTTCTAATATAGTTTAAATGGGACGACTATTAGTGTATTTTTGGTTATAGGTTCGAATCCAGGTCGTACTTACAGATGTTCCGTCGCATACCGTGAATAATCATTCAATGTCTTAAAATCAGCAGAATATAAATTATAATTTTATAATTTATTAACTCACCATTACGTTATTTGTGCTTTTCTAACAAAATAATATTGCCAACGCAACAAAAATATACAAAATAGTAATAAATTATAATTTTAACAACGTACTTTTTAAAGTATTTGTATTTAAATGTTACACTTATAAAAAAAAAACAGCTTCACGCTGTATCCTGCACACAACAGGGTAGGCAGAGGGAATCTAATGTTGAGACATTCCGTTCTCCACTTTCTCTGGAGGCATTGCGTGTTGAGTGGCAGAACTCAACGCCGCGCTTTGCCTCGACACCAGAGCGAAGAAATAGAAATATAAATTTAAGTAAATATTTCATCTCCTCGAGCGGGGATCGAACCCACAACCAGTCGGTTTTACAGTCAAACTTTGTTCTCCTGCGCCATGACAGGCATCATAAATACACTTATAAATATTAAATTGAAACTTTTATAAATGAATTCAACTTAAAACATTTAAATCATGCAATCGCTATGTTAGCTTAAAAAGGCAGCTTCACACTTTTCCCGCATAGTAGGCTATGTAGAGGAGTGAGTTAAGGCATTCCGTTCCAAGCACTCCCCAATATTGAAGACATTTTGCGTTGAATGACGAACTTTAACACAGCGCTTTGTCTTGTTTTTACCAGAACGAGTAACATTAGACCACTTTAGAAAGTTTTTTTTCATGTACATGTGCGCTAGAGAAGGAAACGAACCCACAGCCATCCCGCATCGTATTTATTTTTTTTATTAATAAGACGCCGCGCAACGACAGCCTCATTCCAGACGGCTATTTTTGACACTTAGAAAATAGTGTTCAACAAAATTTTAATATTACAGTATGTTTAGTTAATAATATATTTCCTACTATTTTTAGATATTCCAGAAAATACCCGCATCTTCTATGATCCTGAGCAATTACGATCCGTTTTATTCACCGCTGCTTTCCCGTCTTGACGGCATCTTCGCTAGACTTGGTGAGTAAAAATGGGCTTTATTTATTTAAAGTTAAAGTCTAAAATTACTAATAATTCTGAAAAGTAGCTGAATGTACAAATATCTACATATATAAGAGATTTTAAGCTGTTTGCACATTCTTGCAATCGTCTTTTTAGTTTTGGTTGATAAAATTTGCATCGATTTGAAAGCATTTCAAACGTTTAAAAGACAATATGGGTATTGTGTATGGAAAATTGAAAATATATTATTGACTATATTATCAAATTTATTGGAATACTTTACTCTATTTAGCTTGCTCATTCCAAATATTTATATAATACATAATTTCAAATTCAAGTTGAATAAAAGAAGTTACAAAAGCAAATCACAATGTTAAGTTTCGACTCTAAACTTACCTAAACTTTTTTTGTAAGACATAAATAAACCTTAAATTATATAACTACAAAGAGCCTTTAGTCTACCCTTCTACTCTTATATGTACAAAATAATGAATAAAGCCTGATGCTGAGAAGAATCAGTGAACCTGAAGTACATAAGACAATATCTGTAATCTTAAGGCTTAAAAAGTAAAATTTCACGTAATAAAATACATATTGCTTTCATTTAAATAAAATTGGCCTAAGTAATGCTTACGTATCTTTTCACCTTCACGTCTTCTTTACTATTACTAGGGAAATAATCATAATAATAAGATATTTATTATTATTATATAAATAAGTATATAACAGTTATTATAATAATCTACATCCAAAATAATTCGGACGTAGATTAAAATAATAGTTACTTATTTAGAAAACGTATAAAAATTTGAACGTACCGGGATTCGAACCCGCGCCTCCTAGAAACCGACCAGGCGCTCTGACCACTTACCCACACGTTCTCATCAAGCTATATCGAAATTTTTATACGCTTATTACAACTTGTTTATGTTGTTAGCATCTCTGTAGGGAGATTTTTCAAATTTCCGCTACCCAAAGATAATTACTAAGAATTATCGTCGGACAAGAGAGAATGCTGTATATTAAATATTTTTTACATTTTTAGTGTTATTCCATACTTAGGAAAAAAAATACTTATTTAGAAAACGTACAAAACATTTTTTTTTTTGGCGCGGGTTTGAGTCTCGCTACGTTCAAATTTTTATACGTTTTCTAAATGAGTATTTTTCTCTCCTAAGTGTGGAATAACACTTTAAAAAGGTTAAAAATATAATAATAGTTTTTACATTCGTCTTCACCCGAGTGGTAATAATTAAGAGTTAATAACTAGTTAAAAATATTAACAACTAATAGGATATAACGAATTTATTAATGTGACGTAACATACTCCATAGCCTAAAAAAAACAATTCGAACCAGTAGTTCCTGATATTAGCGTGTTCAATCAAACAAAATCTTTGTAATATTAAGTTTTTTTTATTAAGACATTCGAATAAGCAACTAAAAATACTGCCCTGTGTTTTAGTATTACCTGTGTTTAAGTATTTATTATATTCTTTCACGATGGTCTCGTGAAAGAATATGAAAGAATATAATAAATACTTCTATGAAACATTTTCAAATTAAAGATCAACACTATAGAGGAATACAAAGTTTTCTGGAATATTTTTCGCTTTAATTCGAGTCATTTATTTAAGTCTAAACAAGTAAATAAGAATACTTCTATTTTTATAGTTACTCTATCACTGGACTATTATAAATTCTATGAACGTGTTGTAAGTCCCGAGAGAAATTTAATTTTTGCATTTTATCAGAAGCCTTGTGAATTATTAAAATGTTTCTATAAATTTGCTTACTGTTTTTTTTATTGTTGTATTAAATTCTGTGCTTCAATATCAAGGGAGAGCCTCGTGAAAAGTCACTATGTTCTCACAATTTTTACCATCTTAAATTATTGCGTACTAGTTAGCGGAACCTAACACCGCAATATATTGATTAGGACAGCTTACGAACTTGTTTTGAATTAGCGATCCGCATTGAGGGTATCGTAATCGCACAGCATAAGCAGACTCTGGAGAATGAGTTATTGATTATTTTCATTAATCTCGCTATTGTAACAAGACTAAACGCAGCGTTGAGTTCCGCCATGCGACACACAGTGTCATGAAAATTGGGCAGAAGGTGTGGAACGGAGTGTTTTAACACTGGGTGGTTTTTATGCTCGAGAAGTTCAATAGCCGTGTTATCAAAATAGTAGCACATCGTGACGAGGTTAATCGGCAACCATGATCATTTGACACCCTTGGACTTCTTTCTTTTCGGGATATTTCATAGAAAATGTGCACGTTATAAAGCCAAGAACAATTAAAGACAGACAAGGATAAGATAATTCTGTACGTTAACAACATTGAACCTCGATTCCTCTTCGATCGATCGATCTTCCTACAATTACAATCGTGTGTTTCAGTTGGACCAACCTTTATTACTATACAGTTTCTGTATTTTAAGCCTTTCCTTTAAATTTAAGCCAACTTTACTATACTGATATAACCTAAAATCTAAATAAATAAGTAGTTCACCCTATTCATTTTAGGACTAGTACCTACAGATACAGTGACAGATGAGAACGCGATGATCGGCGGTCAGAGCCTCAGCGACGTCAAGCTGGAGTCGTGCAGGGAACAGCTGATCTGTCTTATGTACAACAGCCCCGCGAAATATGCACCGTATAGTAATTTAGTATCGGCGCAGTTGAGCAGGTAAATTGATTCTGTTTATTTTTTGTCACGCTCTATCCCGCACACAGCAGGGTATGTGGGGAACCTAGTGTTAACACTTCATTCCCTATTTTCCGCCGAATTATGAATTTTTGGAAATGAGTGGGAATAGAACCCACAACCTGCCGTGTTAACAGTCACACTTTGAGCCCCTGCGCCACGACTGGCTTCCTTATCTTATTTTTTAAAGTAAATTTAGTAAAAGATCACTCTGTTTTTCGAGCAAATGGAGGAATTACGATGTCGATGTAGCAGTTTAACGCTACATTTTATATAATCTCACAGTTAGCGTAAAGAAACGCCTCTGAGTTAAATTTGAACCAACAACCTTTGGATTCTTAAAAATATCCTCACGTCATTACCGTTTTTGTTTGGTACTTTTCTTAAAATAGCTTACACAATCAAAAAGGCGTTTGTTGCTTAAAAAATAAATACGTAATCTAAGAACTAAGAAAATAAGAAATCTAAGAACAAAATTAATTTGAAACACTTACATAAATATAAAATAAACGAGAAAATTATACCGATAGGTACTTTGTGCAAAGTACTAGTCGAATAATATATTGTAATATGTATGCATGAAGAAATTCAGCATATTTTCAAGTGAGGCCGTGTGAAGCACGCCCGTCAGCGACCCATACATTTAATGTACCACCCAATGCACCTATGTATGTAGGTCATGTTCTAATCTACGATACAAGGGTGATGACAGTGATTTCAGTTTTGATTTAATATAGTATAAAAGAATTGAAACAAAATTTAGAACGATATAACGTTACTGAAATATGTTGCAATTTTACAAAATATTTGAAATAAAAACAGACCAAGTATGAATGGGACGCGTGCTTGAACGATTCCGTACCTTTATCTATAAAATGTCAATAAATCACTATTGTTGTATGGGAGCCCCCCGACTCTTTTTTTCCTGTTTTTTAGTAAAAAATACATCATCTGTGAAAATTTTATCTGTCTTACTATTACTGTTCATGAGATACTGCCTGGTTACAGACGGACAGATAGACAAAGAAGTCTTGGTAATAGGATCCCGTTTTAAAGAATATATTTCAATAAAAACGTATAAATCCAATTATTGCCACAATGACAAATAGATAGAAAGATTTTTTTTTACATTTTAAAGTGTTATTCCACACTTAGGAACATCTTAATAAGATAGTAAGAAGTATATTTTATATTATAATATTATTTAACTTCTATTTTATATATGCTATTTTCACAGAGAACTGAACGAACTACGTCGCCCTGTTTCCGACAACCCAGAGATACTCCGTTTCTTCCGCTACATGAGGGCAGCGAGGCGAGGTCAGGAGGGCGAGGACTGCATACAGATGCACCCAGCGTGCTCTGTATCGACACCCTCCCATACAATGATATCTGCTTACCATGATATCAATAAACTGGTAACTGCTAGGAAACTGAGGAATTAAAGTTGGTTGGTATCTTTTGGTTATTAATTTATTTTTCGTTGATATTTTTAAGATTTACAAAAGATTCGTTTTTTAGATAAGTAAAGACGGAACGTTTTTTAAGCTCCGCTCTGTATCCCGCACGTAGAAGGATAGACAAAGGGTACCTGGGAACTTAGTGTTAAGACACTCTGTTCCGATTAAGACACTTCCGCAACAATTCCAATCTATAATGGAATCGAGACATATCTTAATCATAGAAACACCCGTAAATAGATCATCGTGTTTATTAAATTCATATAATACTAAAGTAAAGGTAACAACAGTACGTTTTTATATTTTAATATAAATAAGAAATGAAATTGAACTTTTTTTCCTTAATGCTAAATTTATTTCTTTATTAAAGTCCCAAACGGAGACTATACTTAGATCGTTCCCTAGATACTAATCGATTGTGAGGTAAAAATACAATTTAGTTAGTCTTCCAAAACACAATAGTAGAAAAGATACATTTGGCTACTATTTACTATAACAATAGGTAATATTAATTTTAACGCCGTTGTTAGCGAGGCTAGTCGTGGCGCAGGGGCACAAAGTGAGACTGTAAAATCGACTGGTTGCGGGTTCGATCCCCACTCGAGGAAATTAAATATTTATTTACATTTATATTTCCATTTCTTCGGCCTGGTGTTGAGGCAAAGCGCGGCGTTGAGGTCCGCCACTGAACACGTGCCACGCGTCAATGCCTCCAGAACTCGGCGGAAAATGGAGAACGGAGTGTCTTAACACTATATTCCCTCTACCTACCCTGCTATGTGCAGAATACAGCGTGAACCTGAAAAAATAAAATTATTATTTTTTTTATTTAAACAATGTTTTTTGCTGAAGAATTCAATAAAGTGTTATAGGGCTTATGTTTGTAGCATACTGTATCCAGCACATTTATACAACAGGAAAGAGAAAGGGAACCTGGGAACCTAGTGGAAGAACACCTGCATTTCCCTCTTTTCGTCGAATTTTTGAACACAATACGCAAGTGTTGAGTTACAATACTCAATGTCAGGACTACTTCAATAAAATTTTCGTATCTATATATTGACTATAGTTGTTTTTCAATACTTCACGATTTTAACAACCTTCTTATAAAATTCAATTTCAAGTAAATGCTACTAAATTCATAGCAAAAATATCTTTATTAAAATCATTTTCATCAATCTCTATATTGTTTCAGGTGTATGGTGTAATGAGGAAAATTTTAACTTGAACTTCAAAAAAATCGTATCTTAATTTAAATAAAATATGTGGCTTCATAGCTAAGTTGATTATTTAAAATTTAAATTACATTATTAATTAATTATTTATTATAATTTAAATTTTTAATAATAAAATGGATTATATAAAACAGTAGGTACCTATATCCTTTAACGATTCATTAATAATAATAAAATGAGGGTATTTTGATAATTTTACAATAAATGTTATTTTAAGTTTTGTAAATAATATAATTACATATAGATAGATACTTAAGTTTTATTTTTTATATTTTTTTTTTGTATTAAATTGTATGATTCTAATTTATGGTGTGCTAGATGAAAGTGTGTCATTATTTATTTTAGATTAAAAATTTAAATAATAGTTTGCATATACGAATTTATTTAATTTTATTAATATTTAGCGGGAAGTAAGGAACGGAGTGTCTTAACACTAAGTGCTCTCTGCTTACCCTGCTAAGACATAATACGTCGTGAAGCTGCTTTGGGAGTAGAATTTACGTATAATATATATGTACATATTTTTGATATCGCTCATTCGGTTCACCTATGACTTTCTTTCCGCATTTGTTGACATATTTAACTGTTTTTTTCAAGTTTGTTGTACTGAATGAGCGAAATAATATTTGAATAAAAAGAAATAAGGAAATATTTTTCTTATTTCAAATTTAATAAAATATTTTTATATTTATTAAGTATTATTTTAGTATACCTAACTTTACACAAATAAAGTTAATTATCAGTTTGTTGTTATTTATTATTAATAAAAGGGAAGTGGCAGCATCTGACTATTAACGCGACGGTCGTGTGTTTTATTCCCACTCGAGGGAATGAATTATTTTCGTTGCCTCGCACTGGTAGCAAAACATAACGCGGCGTTGAGTTTCGCACCTAAACACGCAATGCCTCTAAAATTGGGCGGTGCGTTGGAAACGGAGTGTCTTCACATTAGGTTCCCTCTGCCTACCCTGCTATTTGTGGTATACAGTATGAAATCACTAATATCTTAAATACATTTTATTAAAATATTTATTTAGGAGCTAGTCTATAAATGTAACAATATAAACACACAAATGATCTTGAGACAAATGAAATTTATTTTTATTATTTTTTCATTATTTTCTAATAATTTAATTTCTGTATTTTTTTTAAACATTTTTATAGTGTTATTCCACACTCAGGGAAGAAAAATACTTATTTAGGAAACGTATAAAAATTTGAACGTAGCGGGACTCGAACCCGCGCCTCGTGGAAACCGACCAGGTCGGTAAATAAGTATTTTTCTGTATTTTTTTTTATTTTCCTTAAGATGGTAAGTTGGTGTGAATGTTTGAGCATATTGTATAAATCTTTAACTTACATATTTAAAGAGTGCCCATAAATTAATTTATCGCTTGTATTTATTAAATTATATATTTGTATAGCTATAATTATGGAAATAAACATTTACCATTTATTAGTGTTTATTTATTTTATACCTTTATGTTATTATTACAATGTAGGTAACTGAGGCCGTCGTGCATTGTGGTGCAACGTCTGACTGTAAAAAAAGACGGTTGTGAGTTCGCTTCCCGTTCCGAAGGCTGAATTGTTTCCGTTTCCTCGCTAAGATAACAAGACTAATCGCGGCGTTAAGTTACACCATTCAACACGCAATGATTCAACAATTGAGCGGAAAATGAGGAACGGAGTGTCTTAACACGTGGTTTCTTTTGCAATACATTTTTCCTTTAGCTTAACTTTATTTGGGATATAAAGTTAAGCTAAATATGAGTAATTTTACCAATTTTCAAATGTAACTATTTAATCGGATCAATCGCGTATATTTGGTATTATACATTTTTGAAAACCCGACGTTTCGAACACTGCAGTAGTCCATGGTCATACATGGTGGTAGACTGAGGTGGCATTCGTCTGTCAGTTGACATAATTATTATATCAAATTACCGCCAACGATTTCTTAATGGCGTCGCGTACTGCTGTGCATCTCCATTCATTCCGCTGACGCTGCTCTACTTCGTTACAGTTGGTTTACATATTGCCCTGCAGCACGACTAGCTTAAATTATATAATAGATATATAAAATATTCAATGTTCTTTATCTTAAACTGTTGTATCGTACAAAAAGAAATCATTAATTGTATTTTTTAACATGAAATCTAAATTTACTACTCCAGTAAGCCATGTCGTGGCGCAGGGATAAAAGTGCGTGAATGTAAGCGCAACTGGTTGTGGGTTCGAAGAAATGAAATATTTATTTAAAATTATATTTGAGGCCGTCGTGGCCCAGTGGCTCAAGGATAGATGTAATATTAGTTCTCTTTGGTTTCGTTCTTAATTATTTCTCTTTGGCACCAAGATTTTGGCTTTGGCGCCCGAACTTCGGATGCGTGTTACGCAATGTCTAGAAAAATTCAGCGAAAACTGGCGAAAGGAGTGTATTGACTCTAGGTTTCATCTGCCTACCCTGCTTTGTGCGGGATAAAGCGTGAAGCTGATAAAAATAATATTTCTCCAATATGTTAAAAAAAATATGAAAGAAGATTAAAACAATATTTCAATTTTACGTACAATAGTAGTTTTACGTGTAATTAATTTCAAAAAGAATTTAATTATAGAGCAGGTCTTCATTATTTGAATAAAGTCTTTTTGCACTAATTATCTGTCTCCGAATTTTAAAAAATATACATTTAATATTAGTATATCTTAGGGATATTATTAATATTATTTGAGGCGGTCGTCTCATTGTAAATGTGACTGCTGTGGTTCGATCCCCATTCTGGGAATAAATTATTTTTTACATTCTCTCCCTTATAACGTGACAAAGCGCGCATTTGGATTCTGCTATCTGTAAAATGGAGAACGAGAAATTAAGTATAAAAGTGGAAAACTGAGTGTATCAACACTAGGTTGACTGTGAAAATCTGTAACATGCGGGAGACATGAGCGTAGGAATAGAGTGGGCCCGTACCTACTCCAGAATAGTCTAAAAAAAATAAATCGAAAAATATAAAAAAATATTTACACGAACTTATCCGTTCAAAGCTAAAGTACGCCCATAGTGAGCACATAAGCGTGTGAAGCTTAAAGTTTTAAAATCAGCTTCATTTCAGAGCGTATATAAATATAAATGTTTATTATATAAATTAAAATAAATATTTTATATTTCGAGGGGATCTAACCCACAATCAGTCACGTTTACAGTAACACTTTGTGCCCCTGCGCCACGACTGACTTCTTAAATGATAAAAAAAATGAGCTTCACGCTGTATCCCGTATACAACAGGGTAGGCAAAGGGAACCTAGTGTTAAGCAATCCGTTTTTTACTTTCCGCCGAATTTTGTAGGCATTGAGTGGCGGAACTCAATGCCGCGCTTTGCCTGGACACCAGAGCGACGAAATGGAAATTTAAATTTAATAAATAAAGATTTAAAAAATAAAGATCTTAAATGATATATTAAACTAATGTCCTAAAATCCCGGATGTGGGAGTCTTTGTTCTGTCACCTGTAAAAGATGCAACAAGGCCCTATTGTTGACTGTTACATATTGTAATATGAAATGCGTTCATCTTGATACTTTTTTACATAATAATAATAATTTTATTATTAGCACTAATTTACTACTTTATTTCAAAAATCTTAGTCTTATTGCTAAAAGGCGCATATTTTATACCTACACTCTAGAAATATATTGTATTATGTTTAATTTTACAAATGATCGGTACAAATTTCATAGTACGATACATGAAGGCATCATATAGGGTGAAATGTGTTCCGAGAAATTCTATTATATTTGTTGTTGTGTAAGTTGATAGTGGCGGATGGCAAGAACGACACGGCCTTCCTTTTAAGATTTGCATAAAATAGATAAGAAATAGCTGTGTGCTCCAACCCTATATACACCAATGGAACCAAAAGTTTTTTATTTTTGTAATTATTTTTTTACATTAACATTTTAAAACTTAGCTCCTGCTTATGGAAACGGGAAATATGTCCATGGCTTTGTTGTTTTCTTTTTCGTATACAAAAAAGTATAATATATAAAATTTTACGTATTTATACGTGTTAGGCGAACCGATAAATTAAACTCGAAATCCAACTTCTGTATTAGTTTTTTTTTCCTTTTGTTACAGACACTTTGATTCTATTTATAATATAAAAATTATATTGTATATAGTTACAGTATTTTAATACAGTTTCGACTCGACTTCTCTCGAATAAATTCGCGTGTTTCTTTTGGTGTTTTATTCAAATAGAAAAAAAGACCGTCCACAGCAATCGTTTATCTGACACAAAGTCAAATGACGTTCTCTTAACTACAGTGACATCTATTTATGTAAGGTGGATATTTCTACATACAAGTACGTAAATTATACCTAAAACAAACGTATGTTGTGCTTATTTATATAGATATAGTATTATCATTGAGATCAATCGTGGCGCAGGGGCACAAAGAGTGACTGTAACCGCGACAGGTTGTGGGTTCATTCGAAGAAGTCAAATATTTGCTTAAGTTTATATTTCCATTTCTTCACTCTGGTGTCGAGGCAAAGTGCGGCGTTGAGTTCCGCCAATGTTTCGTTCTGAGTTCCTCATTTTCGGAGGAAAGTGGGGAACTGAGTGTCTTAACAGTAGGTGTCCTTTGCCTATCATGCTGTGTTCAGGATAAGACGTGAAGTTATGTATTTTTTTTTAGTACGTGAAAAAAAGTAGAATTAAGCTATTTATTTTTCATACCCGACAAAGGAATAACAGATGATTCATAGAGATAGCTATTACAATAAACAAACAAATATCAAACAGTTTCCATCCAAATATAGTGAATGTAGACGGAGATCCGGTTTGCCCCTCCTCTTCATATTAGTAGAAAGTTGACCTTTCTTGAAAAACTGACAAGCTAAAATTAACTTTATTACTTTAAAATACAGTCTAAATTCTATATAGTAGAATATTTCGTACAAAACACTCTATTTTTAACTACAAACAGAATTAAACTTTATATAATAGTATTAAGATTGATTATAGCAATAATAATTTAAAGTATACTTTTGGTCTTCATTCAAATTCGCAGTGCATAATATTGGGTAACATTTTGTGTTTTTCGGTTAGTGGCTCAATCGCTATGGGTTTTTTAATATATTGACTCATGTGTCAAGGTCATATAAGTAAGTAATAAATAATATATTAAATATGGTATAAATGAGGCCAGTCGTGGCGCAGGGGCACAAAGTGTGACTGTAAAACCGACTGGTTGTGGGTTCGATCCCCACTCGAGGAGATGAAATATTTATTTAAATTTACATTTCCATTTCTTCGCTCTAGTGTCGAGGCAAAGCGCGGCGTTGAGTTCTGCCTCTCAACACGCAATGCCTCCAGAATTCGGCAGGAAATGGGGAACGGAGTGTCTTAAGACTAGGTTCCCTCTGCCTATCCTGCTGTGTGCGGGATACAGCGTGAAGCTGAAAAAAAAATATCAAAATCATAATACCCCTTTTTACTAAATGGACGGAAACGGATGGAGGAGTATCAAATATGGTCCAGTTATAGTTTAAAGTAGTAGTTTTAAGGAATGCAAAATGCATTTTTTTTAAATAATTTATGATTTATAATTTATTAAATAATATATATGCAGAGAAAACTGAAAGTGTTAAGACAGCGGAGCGAAGAAATAAAAATATAAATTTAAATAAATATTTCATTTCCTCAAGTGGGGATCGCACCCACAACCAGTTGCGTTTACAAGAACACTTTGTGCTACTGCGCTACTACTGGACAAATTAATAAAATAAACAAAACGCACTCTACTATATCTTCGACCAAAAAAGTATTATTATATAATATTAAAGTTAAATTATATAAAATAGTTACATAAATTGTAGCCTATATGTTATTCTGAAGTATAAGCTTTATTACTGTAAAGTTTATCTAATTACGTTCAATGATTTTAGTGTGAAAGTAGAACAAACATCCCTCCTCACAAACTTTGACATTTATAATATTAGTAAGATAAGATTATATTTAAAACAAAGTGATTCTATAAGGGTTCCATTTTTTCTTATGAGGTAAGGAACCCTAAAAAGGAACGATGGCTTTTCTCGATCCGCTAATAATAAATCTTCCTTAAGTGTAGTGGAACGTAATGCCAAGATTTGGTTTAACTAGACCGCGACAATGTATTCAGTACAATTATTCTGCTTGTAATAAATTATCTTAGTTACGTATTTAATTTTTGTTTTGTCTGACTTAACGATGTATCCCTCTTTTAACAGAGGGAACCTTGTGTTAAGACACACACGGTGAAGTAGCGGAACTCAACGCAGTTATTTGTCTTGTTACAAAACCGGGGAAATTAAAATAATAAATTTTATCGAGCAGAAATCGAATCCACGACTGTCGCATTACAATCAGACACTACACCACGATGTTCTTATGTGTTACGTCAAAAAAAATACTCCATGCAATTGTTTTTATTGTAACGACTATATAACTTTTAAGTATAAGTGAGTATATAATTGTGAGATTGTAAAATTCTGTATATTGCTAAATAATAAGATTTATGATGAAGAAAGGACGGAATGCAAAATCAGTGTAAACGGTAAGATAAAAAAATGAGTGAAGTGGCATATCTGGGAAGTATGTTCAGTAAAGATGGAAGATACGAGATGGATGTGGAAAGGCGTATTGCTTCCGGTAACAGGGTTAACGGAGTCTTAGCTGCATTGATAAGACGGCGAAACGTCAGCACAGCTGCGTGTTTGGCCGTACACAATGCAGTGTTGATATCGACGCTGTTATACGGCAGCGAAACGTGGGTATTACAGAAGAAGAATGAAAGAAAGATGAATGCCGTGGAGATGCGATCTCTTCGTAGGATATGCGGAGCTAGCTTAGTTGATCGAATCCACAATAAAGAGATACACAGAATGGCAGGTACTAGCGAGGATGTAACGGTGAGAATGAAGAAGAACGTGCTCAGCTGTGAACGTCCAACGAATGAGTGATGAAAGAATGGCAAAAAAGATTTATGATGGAAAAGTGAGTAGTAAATGAGTTAGGGGGAGACCTCGGTTGACCTTCGAAAACACAGTATCAAAGATACTGGAGGAAAGTCACGTTAAAAGCACGAGGACCCCCCAGAGGGCATGTATGAAGAGGTTGATGACAGTGGACGAGGCGAAAGAGGTATGTAGAGACTGTAGCGTTTGGCGTTCCGTTCTCTCTGACTACCCCGCTAGGGATAAAGCGTGAAGCTATGTATGCATATACATATGTAATAAATTTTATCCTACCTATACTATGGTAAATGTTTGTTTCACTTTCACGCAAAAACTACTGAACGGATTTATATGAAACTTTAAAGTCATATAGCTTAAATATGATAATTACACATAGATTACAATTTAGGTTTATATAAAAAAATATTATGACTTAACTATAAGTTAATGTGGCTAAAACCGCGTTTTCATCACTAGATAAAATAATGTATGGATTTTTAATAGAAATATTTGATCTGGCTTTTACCGTTTAGTTTAAGATAGGTTAGGATGCTCATATTTATTGTAAAAAAGATGTTTTTTTGTTACTCTTACACTTCACCACGTATCACCAAGGATTGGGTGCTTAAAAATTTCTAAAAAAACTTCACGTGAATAATGGACGACCCCAATAGCCCGACCTTCATTCATTTTAAAAACATTTCTTATTTCATAGCTATATGACTAATATTATTTCATACAGTATGACTAATTTAGGATAAATAGTATCCGCTCCGTTTTGAATAATTTGAATTTCACTCTTTTACAATAGACAAAAAGATATCTAGTCTTTTGCCTTAACAAAGAAATAAAAACGATTTTTAGCGTAACGCTGGGCCACGCAGGGGGACCTAGTATAAAGAAATAACGTGTTAAGTGTCGGAACTGCTGCATTGGCGAGGAAAATAAAATAATAATTTATTCTCCCCGAGTTGGAACCGAACTCAAAACCAGCATTTATAATAAGACCATTTCCCACTGTGCCACGAAGGTCTCAAATTAATGTAATTAATATTTATAAATAAAAAAGTATAGGTAGGCCAGTCGTGGCGCAGGGGCACAAAATGTGCCTGTAAATCGACTGGTTGTGGGTTCGATCCCCACTCGAGGAGATGAAATATGTATTTACATTTATATTTTCATTTCTTCGCTCTAGTGTCGAGGGAAAAGCGCGGTGTTGAGTTCCGCCACTCAACACGCAATGCCTCCAGAAATTGGCGAAAAATGGGGAACGGAGTGTCTTAACACTAGGTTCTTTTTTAGGACTACTAGGAATTCGAGAAATGCGTTTCTATAATGGTCTTTGGGACCCGATATGGGTACGAAGATAGGAGAATTCACTTGATTCAATGCCGCTCTTGTTAACTTGGGCCTGGCTTTGATAAAGAGATCTTTTGTAGGATTCCTCGTGAACTCCTCTGCCGCTGCCGCCTGTCTGTCACGTGTTTTGTTCCTGTCAAAAAGACTTCCCACGACCGATATTAAGACGCTACATAACTAAGCTACCAAACAAATGAAGCTCAGGACTTGCGAGGCCATAATGCTAGCCTTTCAGCGCGTATACTCAATCCTGGATGTTAGACTTAAAGAAGCCGAAACCGCCATTTATAACAACGCTACCGCAAAGACCCCCAGAGGTGACATATGGCGGCGTACAATGCTACAGTCGGATTTGTGAAATTAAATAAAGAGGAAACCAGACGAACAGGCAACCTCAAATTCAACGCACTAAGCAGTGACCCTATAGTGGTCATCGCCAAGTGCACACGAGTGATGCTGGAAGATGGAATGAGAAATTGGAGAGCCTCGATCACACTTTAAGATAACATTATCGAGGGAATGGGAGATACCTAAGATACAGTGGGTTAACGGGGTCCCCGGATGCGGTAAAACAACCTGGATCATTGAGCATTTTAACACGGATAGGGACTTTATTACTACCAACACAATAGAATCAGCCAACGAACTTCGGGAGAAGCTCTCGGTACGTATAGGAAATTTGGTAAATAGTAAAACTCGCACTATGGCATCAATGTTGGTTAATGGGTTAGATACTTCAGAAAAGTGTAAACGCCGTATTGTAGATGAAGCCCTGATGAATCACTTTGGAGCCATAGTGGGGGCTGCTAGAATCTCTGGAGCAGAAGAAATACTACTGGTTGGAGATATAAACCAACTCCCCTATATTGACCGAGACAATCTCTTTGACATGTTCTACCGTAGTCCATCACAAATTGTCAAAATTAACCAGTACCTATTGTGTACCCATAGAAGCCCTATGGACGTCGCCTATGCACTTCAAGAGATATACTTTGGTATATACTCTTCCAAAAAAGTAGTACACTCCCTCCGAATAGAAAATTTAAGAAGTACACCAGTGCCACGAGACCTCAGGGAAACCCTCTACCTTACATTTACTCAAGAGGAGAAAAAATCTTTAATCCACCAGGGATATGGGGTAAACATAGGTTCAAAAGTGTTGACTATTCATGAAGCTCAAGGCCTGTCAAATGCAACGGTTATAGTAGTGAACACAAAGTCGACGAAATTACAACTACATGACAGTGTTTCACATACAATTCTAGCAATAACGCGTCACACAGACAGATGTTCCTACTACAGCAGTGGTGACGACGACGCAATAAAAAGGCTTATTCGGAAGGCAACAGATGCAGCGACAAAAGGTATTGTGGAATATAATTTAAAGATGTCCATAAAAGATAGAAACGAAGCGGTCATGTCCTCCATCTTGGCGGTAATACCATTCACGTCCCAATTTCCCTAATCATAAGAAATATTTGTATGTTTGTATAAAATTCATCTTGTAATCCGTAATGAACATTTTATCTTATTGTAATCAATTAAGTTAAAATTAATTAATAATGAATGTTTATTTTCATGCATGTAGATTTAGATTATAGTGTTAGATTAAGTTAGTAAGTGGCAACTGAAATGAATACCTGGACTGTCTTAAGCAGATATTGTATAAATATAAAAATATATGTATGTAATAACATAAGTCTAGTTCTAGGTAATATCTACAGAAAAAAGTATTAAAAGAAATGTAAAAATAACAAAAGGTACGGACCATAAGTCTGTAGTGTAAGTAAGAATTAAAATAAAAAAATAAATAAAAAAAACACTAGGTTCCCTCTGCCTACCCTGCTGTGTGCGAGATATAGCGTGAAGCTGAAAAAAAAGTATATATTAAACTAAGTTACTTTTATAAAAAAAAAACATAGTTACAGATAACAATTTGTTTCTTCGATCTCTAAGTTTTGGTTATCTACCAAAACTTAGAGATCGAAGACAGCTGGTAAGGACACGGCCAATTAATTATTTGTTATAAAGTTAGATATCAATTGTTCTTCAAATTATTCTTGAATGAGACAAGTTTTAGATACTATAATAAAGTAAATAATTTACAATATAATAAATATTTAAGGAAAATTTATTAAATAATAAATATATAGGGAACAGAAGTATCGGAATGGTGAACGAAGTGTCTTAACACTACGTTCCTAGGTTCCCTCTGTCTACTCTGCTATGAGCGTGAAACTATAAAAAAAATATTTCCCTCAGTGGAGATCAAACCCACAAGCATTATTTTTTAACAGTCAACGCTGTCCCTCCCACGAATATTGTAAAAGTAAGTATCGACGTATTTACAGAGTAAATTATCTTTACCCTATCCCTTTAAATATGGAAAATGCGTGAAACTTATTTAAATTACAGAGGATTTTAACAAAAGGACGTAGGAAACGAATTGTCTTAACATTGGCATCCCTCCACATACCCTGCTATTTGCGGGATAAAGCGTGAAGCTTAAAATAAATGACTTAAACGAAGAAATGGCGTTTAGCTTATATTAAAGAAATTCCAACAAATATAATATTACAGAAACGTTGAAACCTAAGCGTACTTAAACCGCACAGTCTAATTAGTAGATTTCTTGTTGTTCGGTATTCAGTGAGTTTAATAAAGGGATAAGTAAACTAAACTGAGATGTGGCTTCTTTGTGATTGCTTCGAATTAAGCTGTCAAATTAAAAGCGATATGATTCATCAGTATTAGGAATACCTAAGTATTTTCAGATTCAGATTCAGCTTCACGCTGTATCCCGCACAAAGGAGGAAAGACCGAGGGAACCTAGTGCTAGACACTCCGTTTCCCACTTTCCGCCTAGTTATGGAGATATTGCGTGTAGAGTGGCAGAACTCAACGCCGCCTCAACTCAACCTACGTATTTGTTCGTCATATAAATTAAGAGTAAAATAACAACTGAAGTATATATAATTATGATTATATATGCAAATGCTCTTTTTTCTTTTAGAGGCCGTCATGACTCAGGGGCCCAAGCATGTGACTATCGACGCGGCAGTGGTGGGTTTGTTTCCCACTCAAAGGAATAAAATTTTTACTTGCTGTCGTAACGATGCAAAACGCAGCGTTGAGTGTCGCCACTCAGCACTCAATGGCTCGAGAAATCGGCAAAAAGTATGAAATGTAAGTGTTATTTGGAACGGAGTGTCTTATCACTACATTTAGGAGTCGAAAAAAAATTGAAAATATTATAGAGTTAGAATTTGTTAGTTCTTGGATTTTCACGATTATTACATATTTTAAATGACACTTTCTTAACCGGATTAATCGGTAGTTTAAATTAAAAAATTGGCATTTTATTGGGAGTTCCCAAAAATTTTTATTTAATCTTAGGTGTAATATACATTAAGGTGTTAGGTATACTGACGACCGGCGGTAATATTAGTATAGATAAATAATATCTTAGTAATAAATTATAAATCTTATTCTAATTAGTACCCAAAATACAACACAAGGTAGACACAAACAATGAATACTTTAATATTATTCTTGTATATTTAAATACCCTTGATTCTAATTGTACGTGAATAAATATTGACTTGTGAAGGGTAGACTTATCTCTAAACAAGCACCGTGTGAAGTCAGGGGTGGTATTTTAAAATATATAATTTGTTGTTTGAGGCCGTCGCAGCCCAGTAGCAGAAGGGTAGTAAAGTGGGGAAGAGAATTGTCTTAATAGGTACAGAAGGTCTTAGCGCTAAGTTCCCAGGTTCCCTCTGTCTGCCCTGCTGCAGGATACATAGTGAAGGCATAAAAATCTATAATATGATAGTATCTACACTTAATGTTGATGGTAAGGAAACAAAATAATTATAAACTAAAATGGGTACGGACTGAGTGGCTGCAATGTTATAATATTAAAAAAATCAGCCAAGTGCAAGTGGGACTCTCTCACGAACGGTTCCGTACCATTGTTCCAAGGATTGTATTGCCCTTAAATATTTATTTTATGTTTTTTAATTTTTTTATAGCGACAACCGAAATACATCATCTGTGAAAATTTCAACTGTTTAACCAATACGATTCATTAGATATAGCCTAGTGACAGACGGACAGACAGACAGCGAAATCATGGTAATAGATTCCCGTTTTACCCTTTGGGTACGGAAGCCTAAAAAAAAGACCTCTACCATCACGTTTCTCATTTGTCTATCGACCTGCATGTCGCTCTCTATATTCACAATCACTGGTACTCATATCTCTATATTAAACAAATTCTATAATCACAAATTTATATACTAGCTAGTTGACTTTTTAATGCTAAATACTTAAATTTACCACTAGTTGTCACGTACCATTAATTTTTTTTATATTAATCTGATCTAATATTATAAAGCTGAAGAGTTTGTTTAGTTTAACGAGCTAATCTCAGGAACTACTAATACGTAGATATAGACAAAAATCTTTTTATACAACTTATAAAAACTCCATTCACCAAGCAAGTTATGGCGCTAACCTATCTCAGGCGATGTTACTTCATGATAAACCTTTTGATGTAACTTAGTTACCTTTTAGGGTACCGTATCTCAAAAGGTAAAAACGGAACCTTATAGCATCAGTTTGTTGTCCGTCCGTCAAGACCATTTATATCGAGATTACGTGGAGGTATCAAGCTAAAAACTGGAAAATTAAATATGAAATATTCTAGTCCATGGTCCCTTGAAGCACAGAAAAAATCAAGCTTCTAAGTCCACGTAACCAAAAGATACGAGTATTTATACATTGATTCTACTTCCTTTTTTATGAAAATCACCGCGTAATCAAATCTATAGGCGCTTCCATATGACCTACAGTTATGAAATTTGATATCAACTTATAAAACATTTTTTTTTTTCATATTTAAAATTAAAAATTTTAAAAATTTAATTATGCCCGCAAACTTATGTCGCACTTCTCGAAATTGGTGCGGAAGCCTCGGTGGGTGAGTCCGACTCGCATTTAACCGGTTTTATCTCAAACACACACAGTAATTACCCTTTAGGGACTAACCGAAGTCCAAACTTTATATCGGTTTTTCCCCAAAAACCGTATTTTCCATACATTCTGAATACAAAATTGTTGAAATTTACATATTTTTTTTCAAATCTCAAAGGATGAATTTCAAAATAAATCCGAAAAGTTTCAGGAACATCCGTATTTCAACGAAGAATATTATGAAAGCCTTACCAGGATACAATAATCGACTGTGTTAGATGGAAGCGGCTTTTTATTGTAAATTAAAAAATATACGAAAAAACAGCCTAAGAAGGCTGAAAAAAAATATCGGCTTGGCTTGTTATTTTTGGTATTACTACAGTAATTTTTTCGCTTTCTATTCTAATTATTGTTGACGAAAGCATGAAATTAATCTATTAATATCCTATTTTTATATAATAAGATAACGAAAGAAGTAAATATATAAATAATAATAACGTCTTAGGTACCATGACTAGGTAACTTTTGATTTGTATCGAAATTTTTTATAAAAGCTCGACCAGAAATTTAAATTACAAAAATTAGAATAATGGCACCTATGATACAAACATGCAAAAAAAAATAATAAAATATGCTAAAATACGCTTAAAATTACAATTATAATATAAGTTTTTATTATAATACAAATGGATTTTCATTTATTTGTTTTTTTTTATTGTCTATGTCTAATTTATAGCTGGAAAATCACAAATTATTTAAATTTCAGTTAAATAATATCTTGATATGAATTAACAAAAAAATCTATTTCCACACTAATATAGCCTTAAAACATCAACTGGGATACCCCAAAGTTGCGTTAACTCAATCCAAGCGTTTGTTGTAAAATTTTCAATTCACAATAATAAACGTTATTTCTTTGGATTAAAGTTCAAATTACATTAACAGACACAGCTGTTACTTAGGTGTTGATTCACCAAAATAAATTAACAAATAAAATTAAACCTTATTATTATTTACTAAACTTTCAAATTCAAATGCCACAAGATTCTGTTTTGACGTAAAACTCACAAAAACATAATATTGACTTTAAACTCTATCTAAATTAAATAAGGTATAAATTCCAACACAGCCGCAGTATTCTTATAAGGCAGAACGAAGCAGTTTATGCAATTCTTATATTGTTATTATATAAGCTTGCTCGACGGTACGTGGGTTCATTCTCATTTGAAACGTACAGTGCATTGACGTGATCTAAATATTGTCAATAAGTTTTAAAGGTAAGTTCTTTAATTACCTAATTTTCATAAGTTTTTAAAATTTATCACCTTTTTATATGATTTATGTTTATCATACTTATTTAGAAAAATACTTATTTAGAAAACGTATAAAAATTTGAACGCAGCGGGATTCGATCCCGCGCCTCCTGGAAACCGACCAGGCCCTCTGACCACTAAGCCATGCGTTCAAATGCGTTATGTTTATCATTTTTCGCATTTTTACTTAAATATTAATTTATATAACAATTATTATAGTAAAAGGGTATCTTTAGCAACACATACTTACTGCTTACTCCCAACAAAGTAAGATAAACAAACAAGTAGATATGTTATATATTAAAATATAGCATTGAATTTGACTCTCATATTATAATCTATGTACGATTTGAACCCGTAATTATAATGTTAAACATAAATATTTGTAAATTATTGAATATTGATTGAAAATAAAAAACAACGATTTTGGATTCGAACCTACGGCCGTTGCGCTTACAGCCTATTCATACAAATATTTACTTGCCATTAATATTCTACAATTACTTATAAATGTAAGGTCATAACAGTACCTGCACTAGAGAAAGCTTATCCTGTATAATATGAATCAGAATTACATAAGTATCATATAACATTGTCCTCTGGCCTACTTTAGTGCACGTTGCATGTTTCTTTGTTTGCTAATATTTTTCTTTATAATAAAAATTTGTCTACGATGCTTATAAAATATATTGAAGATATATTCTGTATGAAATGCAGAAATAACTCTATAAATATTTTAATTAAAAAAACTTGAAACTATTAGGAAATGATTTAATTCTCTTTTTTGATTAATAGTGTAATTGTTCGTTTTTTGTGGCTCAATGGTAACGAAGTATGCTTTTTTGGTTAATAGTGTAAGTGCTCGTTCGTTTTTTGTGGCTTAATGGTAACGGAGTATCTTAAGACTACATTCCCGGTTTCCCTCTGCCTACCCTGCCATGTGCGGGATACAGTGTGAAGCTACTTACTACGAATGTTCTCTAATTCTAAATTCAAGAATAAAACTCTAATTTCAAGAAAATAATGAAAATTTCGCGCATTAAAAATATATTTTATTATTATTTTATTTATTTACTTAAATTTATACTTCCTTTTCCTCGCTCTGGTGTCGAGGCTAAGCGCGGCGTTGAGTTCTGCCACTCAACACGCAATGCCTCCAGAATTCGGCAGAAAGTGGGGAACAGGAGTGTTTTAACACTAGGTTCCCTCTGCCTACCCTGCTGTGTGCGGGATACAGAGTGAATCTGATTCAAAAAATATATATTTTTCTAGCATTTCCTAAATAGTAAATCAGTATAACAATAAAGTATATGAAATAAATCACATATAACGACCAAAGTTATTAGCATAGATACAGCAACAGTACGCTTTACCCGAAAACAAAGCACTAAAAGATTTAAATATCTTATTCATATACATTGAAAAATTTCTTATTCTACGAACGTAACAGTTCGAACGCTATAGACAAAGAACTTTAGAAACTTTTTAGGAAATTACTTTAAACTTACTTTTACTCGGGATTTTTAAAAGGCATGATTGTTTATCTATTCTATTCTTATTCTTAATATTATAAAGTTGAAGAGTTTGTTTGGTTGGGCAAGTTAATCTCAGAAACTAAAAACTCAAAAAAAAATCTTAGATTCTATGTAAGTCTCTATACAGAAGTTGAGTACTAATATTTTATCAGCTTGACACTTTTTACTATATATGATAGGGTAGATAGAGAGAACCTAGAGGTAAAACACTCCGTGCTCCGCTTTCGAATTTGAGAAATTGCGTGTTGAGTGGTGGAACATAACGCAGCGATTTCTTTACCAGAGCGAAGAAATGAAAATAAATTTAATATATTCGATCCCCTGAGCTGGATTCGAACCCACGACGAGACGTTGTCCCACTGCGCTACAATATTCTTTAATTTTAATTTAAATTAAGCATATAAATTTATTTTTTGATTATATCAAAACATGGTAAAAAACCTAGTAGTAAAAACTGTAGTGTCGTCATAATACTTACTTTCTATTCAATGCCACTCTTTTTATCACCTGGATTAAATAACAAATTACATGAAGAAATTGAAGAAATAATGAATCTTTTATTATTATAAAAATTTATTGTTTTTGTATAAAATAAAGAAGTTAATAAATATGGTTTTATTACACAAAGATATTGAGTCCCGTCGTGGGCAGGGGTACAAACGTGTGGCTGTGAACGCGACAGACAGGTTGTGGATTCGATCCCCACTCGAAATGAATTATTTAATATTTTCATTTGTTCGATGTGTCGAGGAGTGAGAGCACTAAGTAAAGCCTTCGAAACACCCTATTTCTTGGAATATATAGTGAGCATTTCCTCACTATATATTTCAATAAGGAAAAGTAGCTTAACGTTTTATCACTGCACAAGATGCAACAAAGAGCTGGATCTGCTGGAAATCCTTACGTAGTCGTATCTGTTTTATCTGATAAGATATATAACAATAAAATGAGATTTTTTATTCGAGAACAAAGAACAAGAAAAATTATATATAAACGTAATAAAAAGCTATGCAACCTGCAACTTAATTAGAACAATCTAAATTGATGTCAAATTTTATATTCTACCCATGCTTTTAGTCCACTTCCGCGCCATTAGTCAAAGATTTATTTTGTAGATGTGCCATTTAGTTAAAAAATGTTGTAAAAGTTGTGTATACGTACGACCGAAAGAAGGGGATAAGTTATGCTTTTTTTAGCTTCACGCTATATCTCTAACATAGAGGAAATAGAGGCACAGGGAACCTAAAAAATTAACGCAATCCAAAAAGAATTAGGCATCGTTTTTGCTGCATTTTTTATGATATTCACAGCGTAATCAAGATTTATGAGGTATTTCCCGTAAAACTAAAATTATCTTGAACTATACTATTGAAAAATCTAAAAAAATGGAAATTTGTATTTAAACTAACAAGCTTATAATTGTAGTTCATTTCATACAGAATGAGTGCTTTCGTTCCTAAACTTAAATTTGTCAACTTTTATAAGTTATACATCCCGTTGAACTACAATCCAGAAATTGATACGGAATCCTAGGTAGGCTCCGACTTGCACTTCATGGATTTTTAAAATTTTAAAACTCAAATGTTAGCCAACATTTTCTGAACTGACAGAGTGAAGCTAGTGAAGAAAAACTCTACTCTACATCGAGTAGGCCACGGTAATTATAATAAACAATAAATATTATACACTTTTTAATATTAAATAATCTATTTCCTTCCAACTGAAATTCACAACACAAAATATCATCCTCACGCAATAAACGTGGTCTTTTCCATTCAAATTTCCCAAAGAGACTATTGGGCATATACACGCCAGTATTTGTGATGATTTTAGGCCTTTATGCTGCGATTTAGCTTGGATAGTTACATGGTTTGTACCTACTTCTACTCAGTAGAAGGAAAGAAAAAATCCGAAAAAATTAAATTTATTTATATTACCAGCTTATAATTGTAGTTAATTTCATACAAATACATTTTGTTTGAAAAAGCCTAATTTAAAAAAGAAAAGTATTCAAATATATTATGTGTGTGAAAGACATCAATGATTTGTAATATGTACATACTTATATACTTGAAAAATTTCTTTATTAATTAGTCTACTCCCCATTACTTCATTTATTATTTTCATTTACACAATACATACAATACGGTCTCGGAAGTCGTGACCGCCCTGAAGTAAGTAGATTTGATTTCAGGATTTTTCTTGAACAATGTGCAAAATTTATCATCTAACTTCAGAGCGGCTACTACCCGATAAACATTCTTTTACTGGTATTTGAACTCACAACCACTTAAACCACAAAAAAACTAAACATAATATCTATTTAACGCAAAAAACGGCTAATTTTCCACATTATCGCATCTGTGGTCTTACTCTACGAAGTCAACCAACTCACGCGCAGTCTGCCATCGCGGTGCGTATCCTTCGCACGAACTCGGCGTTTGAAATTTAACCTAAATTATTTGAAAGTTATTGTGAAATATGGTTTGGAGTACTATTTTGGACATGGTATGGTCAATATATAATAATAATTTTAGTTTTAATATATTTTTGATATATTAAATGAATAACATGTTTTTTTTCTTTTATATACCTATCATATAGTAGTAGGTTCGAATCCCATTAGAGACAATATTTGTATTTTCTATAGAATATTTTGCCAATTTGTATAATCTTATTGTTGAGGCGTTGAGGTCATTCAACCAACGTAAAGTGCCTTTCGGTTAAAATGAAGAAGATCGATATAAAAAACATCGATCGATATAACATCAACAATTTTATTATTTTTTAAATGTTCAAAAATATATTAGGTCGTTGTGTGGCAGCAGTACAAGTTCTAATTGTAAACCCAAAGGTTGTGGGTTCGATTTCAATTCGGGAGAACAAAGTATTTTCCTATTCTAGCTCCGGTAACAAGATAAAACTCAGTGTTGAATTCCATCTCTCAGACGCAGAACGGAGAGTCGTACCACAAGGTTCCCTCTGCCTACTATAAGCGCGACACTACGTGAAGATATTTTAACAAAACGAAAAAATATATTACTCCAGAGAAACATAATTCTTAAAACTATTCATAATAAGGTATAAAATCAACTACACCAAATTAAACGAATTTTTCGTACTGTACAGTACTAAGGTACGGATCGCAATCACGCGCGAAAGTGCCAAGTAAAAGTAGGAAACCGCTACTGCATATCTATTTGTGGACAGTTGTTGTATATTTTCAATACCAATCTAAAGCAAAAAGTTTTAGAAACGGAAACAGTCTTGGAAACATGTTATTTTTCCATTTTTCATAGAAACAGATATATAAATATTGTACTTTTATGTTTATGTTATTGTTGGCTTAACGCTCAATCCCTTATACAACATGGTAGACAAATTGAAGCTAGTGTTGGAACCTTTCATTTCCCATTTTCAGTTTTAGTGCGATGTTGAGTTCCGTCACTCTACGCGAAATTTTAAGGACATTGCGTGTAGAGTGACGGAACTCAACATTGCGCTTTTGTCGTATTATGTATATTTTTACATAGTTTATTCTCCGTTCTGTAGCTTAGAAGTAAAAAAGGTTAAAATAATATAATATATAGCTGCAATCAATTATATCAGCCGCATATTTTTCGTGATACTCGTCATATTATGTCTTATTATATTAATATTCTATCATGATAGCATAAAAAATCGATTCACAAGTGACGGAAAAATCGACGAGTATACATAGATACATAAAAAAATATCATTGTCGAATATAAAACCTCCTTTCTCCTTCAAGTCGGTTAAAAATATGAACTTTAATAATATCATATTTAACATTTACATATTTAAATAAACATAAAATTTCTTTAATTCCAGGATATATTAAGCTGTAAAAATGCTTAACCGAGCTCGATGGTTGATGGTCGCCATAGCGGCGGTCCTCGCAATACAGTCCAACGGAGAAGGTGGGATCAGATTACCTGATCAGCCTCCCCAAGAGACTGATGGAAGATCTTTGAATTTTAATGAAGATCATGGACGATCGGTAAGCCAGCCAGCTTTAGAGATACTTACTTGTTATCTTTTGAAATATTTTTTTGAGTAAATCTTCTACCTTTTTAAACATCTATCTTAGTAAGTAACTGATATTTGCTTTTCTTTTAAATTTTAGAAGCAAACCCAGTGTTAAGACACTTTGTTCCCAGTTCGCACTGCCCAATTTCCGAGACATTGCATGTTAAGACGCGTAACTCCGCGCTCTGTCTTGTGCCTAGAGCGAGGAAATGAATATAAAAATAATTCATATCCCTAAGTGGGAATCGAACCAATAACCGTTGTGTTTACGTTCAAACGCTGCACCGCTACGCCACGGCTGACTTCATTGATTGAATTAAAATCTTTTTTTAGAAAACATTTTTCTTTTGCTATTCGCAGATATTTTCGTTTTTTACTTTACTAATACCGAAATGCTATTCAAATAATTAATTTACCCTTTGTCGAAGATAAACACCGATGTTCCTAATTTTATTTTTTATTAAAGTATTAACATTTTATCGTACTATTTATATATTTTTTCTATTCCAGCCACAGGCTCAAGGCAGAGGTCTTCTAGACTGGATAGGATTAGGAGAAGACCAGGACCCGTACATACAGAAGTCCACTCAGCAATGCATCAATGGCGACCTCGCAGATTGCTTCAAAGCGCAAGCGTTGAGATCTTTCGACGATTTCTTTGACAAACAGGCTTACCAGTAAGTTTATGAGTTTACACGAAAATATATTTAAACATAAGTTGTTGATATAAAAAGAGAATAGAGAACATTTATGAAAAATGTTTTGGAACAATGTCATGTAAATGGTAGCTCCTATTTTTTTAACAATGTCGATAACAATTTATGTATTCAGTAAAATTTGTCTCATAAAAAAATATATCACTCTTTGCAGCAAATTAATATTTAATCAATAAAATTTTGAACTAAATTTATGTACAGTAACTGAACAAATTCCTGATTAACTAATTGACTATCTAATATAATACTTAGCAAGAAAGAAAATACCCGGTAAAAGTAAATAATTTAAAAACCCCTTTCCATCCAAAATTTGAGTGGCAGAATTCAACGCTCTGCTTTTTTATGTCATTAATGTGAAAAAATTAAAAGGACTCAAACCCCGAAGTGGAAATCGAATACACGACACGTTAACAACCAGATTCTACATTAAAATCTAAACTACAATAAATACTTAAAGATTTTTAATGACTGTTTAATTTCAGGCTTTCCGACAACGCTGTTCTACGTAAAGTGGAATCTCAAGCAAGAGCTTTGTCGAGGGAACCCCCAGAGTTCAGCTCTCAGCCACGAAGTGAAGATTCCGATTGGGATGCTCTCGTCAAATATGGCATGAGGAAAATTGAAAGGTATGTTTTTTTCATTTCATAATATATATTTTTTTAAATGATCTCACCAATATGAATCTAAGTAACGAACGAGTAAAATAGGGTTTTTACGAAAATACATACATATGCCCAAATTTCATAAGTTTACTATTACGTATTCTTATGTATTCTTCATTATTCAATGAAGTAATTAACCTTAAATTATATAAATGAACTTAATATATGTTAATTATATAATACGGTCGAGGAATCGTGACCACAATGACGATAGCCGATGCACAAATTTGATTTTAAGGTTTTTCTTCCTTTTAAAATGTTTTTACCGAGTAGACAATGTGGAAAATTTAAAAAGTTTATCTTCAGAGCGGAAAAGACTCGAAATTGCGCGAAATAATCGAAATTAAAAACTTTTTAGTTTCTATAAGAGATAGTTGAAAGCAGTAGGATATTTCTAGATGACATCGGGTAGGTTACGTTAATTTTTATTGTATACATTAGAGAGAAATATTTATAAAAAGCTATGAGTTGGCCTACAAAAGTTGATATCAAATATACAGACAGACAGTCTAAGATTAATAAATGAAGTCATAAGTTGAGTGTTGAATGGAAACATAAAAAATAGCCTTACACAAAGTACCGTTTAAATAACATCTTCCAAGTAAACAAAAATGCTCATAAATTTAAAACTACAAGGTAAAACTAAATAAAAGTTTTGATCAAATGACAAATACCTCTCATCGAATAAAAAAGAACCACTCAAATCGGATCAAAACTCTTAAGTAATATACAAAGCACTGTGACATTTCCATCGTCAAAATTAACAAAAATACTCATAAAATAAACACTACTGGGCCAAAGCAAATGAAACTTTTATATAACCAAATAGCAATTATGGCAATTATAATTAATATAATTATCTATCGAATTGGGAATCTCTTCCTTTTTAATAAACGTTACTTTAGTAGTCTCCGCTATGTCATAAAATTTTAATCTTTTTAAATGACAGAAAGCTAGTGAACAAAATAATATTTTACTCCGCACACTCTTAAAAAAACATATACATACATAAATGCAGTGGAGAACGGAGAGTCTTGACACTAAGTTCTTTCCAACTCTCATACACGAAGTGTGAGCCTGCCAACAAAAAGCACAATAACTTGTAGGTACCTACAGTATTTTTAGTTTATCTTATTTCTGTATTTTCCATTTTCTTACGAGAAACCTATGTGAAGATACCACTATCCTAAGATTTATGTCAGCTTAATCGTGTTTCAAAGCCTGCTTCTGATGTTTATGGAGTATCGATAGTAGCTTATCAATTTTGTAAAGGAATTTGTAAGGCTTTTAGTCGGAATTCAATAACCAAAGATTTCTAGGTGCAAGAATATGTGGTGTATATAAGACTAGTACTAGTAGGGCTGTTAAGCGTTGTTAATATGACTTACTATAATGTTAGGTCTTGATATAATACAAACTAGCACGATCGTGGCGCAGCGGCACAGCTTCTGACTTTAAGCGCGTTGGTTGTCGGTTCAATTCCCTTTCGAAGGATTGAATTATTTTCTTTTCCACGCTCTGATAACAAAACAAAGTGCGGCAATGAGTTCCGCCTCTCAAAATTCAATAT
Organism: Heliconius hermathena; assembly: GCA_013403705.1. Lineage (NCBI taxonomy): Eukaryota > Metazoa > Arthropoda > Insecta > Lepidoptera > Nymphalidae > Heliconius > Heliconius hermathena. The sequence continues at coordinate 599,937 of JAAIXJ010000108.1, forward strand.
CTCGAAAATTGGGTGGAAAGTAGAGAATAAAGATCAGTAACACTATATTCTTTTATTTACATGTATGTGCACTGTTTGTTTACCCCAATAAATAAAAAAAAAAACACTAGGTTCCCTCTGCCTACTCTGACTATACGCGAGGTAAAACGTACATATTACATTATTAAACAAACTACACACAATAACTCTAAATTAAACGTAACATTGTAGAACGAAGTGATATAACACTACACCTACCTTTTGATACGAGAGAAATGCAATGATTGATAAACTTATTTTTTTGCGCCCTGAGAGTGTAAATTCATTTGAACCATTTTTTATAATATTAAAAATGGTTTAAAATCGTAGAAAGCGCGTTTCTCCTTTTGAATTCTCGGCAGAATGATATTAAAATTTTTAATATACTCGAATCTACATTAAATTTTTCCAGCTAAATCCTATATGAGCCTGTCATGGCACACTGTAAAATTGACTATTGTGTGTTCGACTCCCACTCGAAGGAATGCATTATTTATTATATTAATGTCTTTGCTGTCGTAACAAGACAAACGGCGGGGTTTAGTTTCGTTATTCAACACGCAATTTCTTAAAAATCGGCAGACGGATTGTCTAACACTAGGCTCCCTCTGCCTACCGTGCTTATATAAGGTATAAACAATTTACCATTTTATGTTTCTCTCATAGGTTTTTAAGATCTACCGCTCTAGAAATGCAACTCGACGACGATGTAACATCGAATGGTATTATTGCTCCAAGGTTCCTCGATGACATCGCTGATGAAGTCGACATCATTGAAGATAAGAAGGCACCTCCTTTCCGTTAGTATTTCACTCAATGTATGTTTGCTTAAAAGTATGTGGCCCATAAATAAACTGAAGTAAGAACTTCGACGTATTTTGATAAAAACTTATGGCTTAGTGGTCATAGCGCTTGGATGATTTAAAGAGGGTTCAAATTCTTTTACGTTTTTTACGTTTTCTAAAAAGCACTTTTTTATTGTGGAATAATACATGAAAAATTGTAAAATACATATATTTTAAAATGTTTAATATATTATAGATGTAATTTTTGTTTTTTTTTATTTTTGTCTTCGATAAGATATTACAAAAACGCGATAGCTGTGACTTCGACCCCCACTACACGGAGTAATAAATTATTTTTATTTTCTCGCTCTGGTTGACTAAATGTGGTCTTGGGGAACCCAAAACACACAACTACTACAACTAACTACCCTACTATATGCGCAACAAAGAGTGAATGTAAAAAAATGCTGAATTTTGTATCAAATATCTTACAATATATATTAAATATCTATATATTATATCTTATACATTCTCGTATCTTTTTCTTTGTAATACTAATTAATTATATTGAACAAATTCACAGGTCGCCACAAGCTGAAGAAGCTTATAATTCCTATGTTGTTGATCTTGAAGCTGTTCAAGCTCAAGTTACTGTTGTTCCTGCCTCTCATACTCGGACTTGCTAGTTTCAAGAAATTCTTAGGATTTATGGCTCTTATAGTGCCTGGTAAGATTTGTGAACTTTACAGAACTGAACATTACTTATAATATATATTTTTTATAATATTGAAAACTAAAAAAGACACAATATAAAAACGTAAAACATAATTTTGAAAATATACAAATTAATTTCCACTTTTGTCTACCTATGAATTATTTAAAAATAATTCTGTACTGTGCTAAAACTAAAAAAGTAAATTAAAAATGGTAAAAGTAAAAGCTATAAAAAAGCTGAGGCCAGTCGTGGCGCAGGGGCACAAAATGTAACTGCAAAGTCGACTGGCTGTGGGTTTGATCCCCACTCGGGGAAATGAAATATTTATTTACATTTATATATTAATTTCTTCGTTCTGGTGTCAATCAATCAAAAATTCGATGTTCAAGAATATTGAATATTTTTGAAGATTATACACACACGTTACATATGTATAGGAGATCACATATTTGTTTTAATTTGCAGGTGTCATCGGATATTTTAAATTCTGTAAGCCTAACCTCACATCACCGTTTTCTTCCAATCACTATTCTGGCCCTCAATACTCTCCCGCTGGTATTGGACTGAGTCCATACAGGGAAGGACATGGACCATCACAATATGGACACTATGAAAATTATGCTGTAAGTATTTGCTTTAGGCTTCATACTGCAGGGTAAGCAGAGGGGAGGGTTAAGATACTTCGTTCCTAATTTTTCTCCAAATTTTCATTAAGTGACTGAGTTTCGATAGTCGCTATCTATCTATTTTCTCATGATTGAAATATACTATAATAAATTCTTAAAAATCATTAAATTTCAACATATTTATTTTTCCCAGGGGAACCATTATAACAAATATGGTTCAAACGGCGTTGCATTCAGGGAGCATGATGTTAGTCCTCAAGATCTGGCATACCAAGGCTGGGAGTATAGAAGCAAAAACGGAGCTGAAGATATAAAAGCGGAAACTGCTTAAATATCACTATGATATTTAAATTATTTCTTTCCTTCTTTCCTCAGTGTGTAGTGAATAGAAGGAGTGAGTGATATAGGATATTTTTAAAAACAGACAGAAATTATATTAATTCTTTTCAGTATAATTATTGAAAACAAAATACAAAGATTTAGCTTCTCGCTTTTTCCCGCACGGTGGGCAGAGAGAACTCTGTGTTAAGTTCCCCACAAGCTGCCTAATTTTTGAATATTACGTGTTGAATGACGGAACTTAACGCAGCGCCACACATTCAAAATATTTACATAATGAATTGTAAATATATTTTACTTCTTAAAAGTTTTGTAAAAAAAATCTAAGTCAAATCAGAGATAAAAGATTTTTTATAATAATAGAATAAGTAGACGTTTAGATGTAAAAAGTTTTTTTTTTTATATTCGCGTAGTAGCGGACATGTGTAAACTTTATAAGTGATACTCGTATGTAAGTAGAATCTATTTTATTTAAATATTTTCTTAATAATAAGCCATATTTTTTTATTTTTATAAAATTGTTTGTTTACTATTATACTTAACAAATGGTTTATTGTACATATTGTTTGTTAAATAAACGAAAACAAATTTGAGATTTGTGTTTTAATTTTAACAATCTTTTGCGTCGTTACCTTTAAATAAACAAAGGCAATGTCAAAAAATATTCTGTTCCCTTTTAGGCCTAAGAAAGAAAAGAAAATTTGAAATATGATTAGGTACACTTTAATATTGCTGCTATTATTTTTTATACGTTTTCTCAGTACAGTAAGATACTTTTTTTAATAATATATAAGGCGTTAAATACTGTATATATTTTAACTAACAATAGACATGTTCTCAATAATAGAATAAATTGTCCTCTTCAGCCATGATATTCATTTTAATTTAATAAGTTCATTTTAATTTAATAAGTTGCAAAAACTTATTAAATTAGAATGAACTTCAATTTTAGTTTTTTACCATCAAAAATCGATCTTAGCATTTATTAGAAGACCTTAAGATTTTGTATACAATATCACAATCTCTACAAAATTTCTAAAAATTATTTTCTAAAAATTTACAACGCTGTCATTTCTACCAATATTTACCAACATGAGCTTTTACAACATCATAATCATCACCCCTATCAACAAATTCCATCTCGTCTAAGTCATTGATTATATACAAGTTTTTTCTATCAGATTCCCTTTTACTTCTTAGAAAGGAACTTCTTTGAAATTTTTGAAATGGCATAGGATATCTGGGTATTTTTGAATTTTTCCTATATCTTCTTCTGCGGCTTTCCGTTGTACTCTCCTCGTAGTTGCCATCGCTGTCCTGCAGTTCGAATTTTTGGGTCGCCGCCGTTGGTATCCTTGTCATGGGGCGAACGTAAATCTTCCTACTTCTGTTCTTCCCTTTCTTTATTATCTTCTGTATCGTTCTTTTTGGCGCTTTCTTTATTTTTTTCTTCTTTTTGTGCTCTTCGTAGATGTTTGTTGGTACTTTCACTTGGTTTACATCTTTTTCGAAATATATTAAATTTGTTGGCGACTGAAATAGAAGGAATTTTGATTTTATTTATATGTATCAAAATTGATGTCCTCAAATTAGTATTAAGAAAGTAATGATATATACTTCTTTTAAAAAAAACTTTTTTTCATTTACTTAGTTGGAAAATGTTTAAAGCTAAGTTTCACTACATAGAAGGACGAAGGAAAAAATCATCTAATACGAACTTATTAGACGATTAAAAAATTTGTGGCTTTCTACTAATTTCTAAAATGAGCGATTTTTTTGTTTTCTTTTATATTTCACTGCGCATATATGTGTAATATATGTAGGCAGAGGAAGCTTAGTGTTAAAACACCTCGTTATTACTCACTCCGCACTGGTCCCCGACATGGGAATATTAAATAATTCTACTAATAAATTTAAAAAACACATCAATCATTATAAGCCAATATAAGCTAGCATAACCAAAGAAACCACGCTCTACAATATCTCATTCAATTCCTCAATCCCTTATCTACTATTCACAAGACACTATACCTATTGTACTCAATGCTTCAATGAATATTTATACAATTACAATGGTATTGAAGATAGTGAACGTGATCTATATTCAGTTCAGGAATACGGACAAAAGTGATTTATGCGTCAATCTTAATTGATTCAAGAAAATTTAAATTCATATATACATATGTAGAGTAGCCACGAGAAACGACATTAAGGAAATGTAGAGTGGCTACTCTACATATCTTAAGTGCCGCTTCCACTTTCCACCCGAATTTGAGACATAGTTGAGCTACTCAATAAGGTCTCATTTGAACAGGGAAATCAAAATAATTTATTCAACCGAGTGGATATCAAACCAGCAACACTGCTACGACGGCCTCAATTCAGCTGAACTTTTCAATTAATAATAATTTGAAAAATATAATCTAAATTTGTAACTATTTAATATCATTTACAGTTGATAAATGTGTATTTTTAAATGCTAAGTCATGGTTCATATTCTTGAATCAGGACTTAAGAAATATTACTATATATTTTAGTAATAACTTACTTGTCATTATTTTAAGTAATTCGCTTTTTTTTAAACTTCAAAAAATAAGCACAAATTAAAACAAATAATCTGAATAAGAATGAAGCAACATGTTAAATTATGCAACAACTTAGATAATACTTAAGTGTTTTTTTTATAAAATAATACCAATTTGGAGACTTTTGGAGATTTACCACATAGTGCCTTAACACTAGGTTCCGTCTGACTACCTTGCTATATATATGGGATACAAAGCTATTAAAAAAATACCAAAAACTTACTGTATTACTATTAATAGCGGCATAAAAACTTAGCGCGCCTTCATTTTTTTTAACATTCTTCTCTACATTGACGTAAGCAGACGTATCCTAGATAAAAATATAATAATTAATATAATATGTTATTTTTTTTATTGTACAATTGTAGCTTGCTTCCATTTACCAATCGAAAAAGCCGTCGTGGCGCAGCATCTGTAAAAACTAAAGTTACGGGTTCGATTCCATCTCGTGGGAATGAAAAATTTAATATTTTCATTTCCTCACTCTAGGAACGATGCGAAGCGCGGCGTGTCTTAATAAGAACAGAGAAATGGAGTGTCTTAATGAGAACAGATGATTGGAACAGACCTCAACGCCGGGCTTTGTCTTACTTAACCGAGAAACTAGTAATAATTTAAATTGAATCATATTCCCCTATTTATCACATCCTACAATCTAACACTCAACTGTGCTACGACGGTGTACATATGTGAGTACCTATTTCTCATTAGCTTTGGACATATAAAACCTAAACATATAAAATCTTTATATGTTTAGGTGGATAAAATGTTCCAATCCCAAAAAAGGGACATTCTGATAATATATTATACAGCCCACAGTATAAGTAACAAACAAACCTTAACCTGTACCGAATCACCTCTCACAGTAAAATTTATTAAAACATTAAATACGATTAAGAAAAGAAACATTACTGCTAAAAGTCCAACACTAAAATAGTAAAAGCAAAGTGTAATCAATTTGAAATATGGACTGTAGTAAATATTTACAGTTCTAGGCACAAAACAGCCTTGTTTAGGCAACGCTAATCAAACGCCAGCCTAATAGCTTTTTTTTAGTACTCGTGCTAGTAATAAGTATATTTTTTTACTAAGATAAGTCTTAGACCTTTCGAAATATATGTGACTGTAAAACCGACTGGTTTTGGTCACTCGAGGAGATAAAATATTTACTTAAATTTATATTTCCATTTTCTTCGCTCTGGTGTCGAGGACAAGCGCGGCGTTGAGTTCTGCCACTCAACGCGCAGTGCTTCCAGAATTCAGCAGAAAGTGGGGAACGGAGTGTCTTAACACTAGGTTCCCTCTGCCTACCCTACAGTGTGCGGGATACAGCGTAAAGCTGATTTATTTTATTTTAAAATAGATCATTTTTTCATTTATAGACTGCTTGGTGAATATCGGTAGCTACATACACTAATTAGATAACGTTATTGTTCTTATAGTTTTCTTTTTAGCTTCACGCTATCCTATACGTAATAGAGTAGAAGGTATCTGGGAAACTAATGTTAAGACACTCCATTCCCACAAAGACACTTCCGTTTCCCCATTTTCCGCCGAATTCTCGAGGCATCGCGTGTTGAGTGGCAGAAATCAACGCCGTATTTTGCCTCCTTACCAGAGTAAATAAATGAAAATATTAAATATTACACTTTGTAATACTACTAGCCTCTAAATAATTGGCTTTTAGATAAAATTGTAAAAGTAAAATTATATTTATGTTTATTTTCTGATGTCTTTAGAGACAATATGAACGTAAATATAAATTTTATTGACAATTTATGCGCTCACATCGACACATTTCAAATTCGCCGACGCCGATACCTTCAATATTTTTATAATAACAAAAATTGGTTTTTATCTATTATAATTGAAGTATTTTAAAATTGCGACCTGCTTGCGACCTCGAGTGCTTGGTAGTGATATAACTTTTTTATTTATGAACCATTAAGCCATTTCTGAGATTAGCGTGTACAACAGACAAACAAAACATTTAAAAATCTTTGTTTTGGGTTCTATTGCGTTGGTAAAAACCTCCAATAATCCTTTTCCTTTTTTCTTATACATCTTCTATATTCTCATATATATTGCATAGAAAGCGATCAGTTACGTTTTTATTATATGTTTAGATATAAAAAATAGGATATGCCGAACCGGTGACACTACTAACATTTTTATTTTACTTGACGATTCAAAAGCCTTTGTAATGGTCTAATTGATTTTGTTCTAATTAATTGAATGGTCTAATATTTTGATTTTGATACGATTTAAGCTTCGAACTTTAGAGGAATAATTCATAAGTACAAACGAAGCGCCAAACGTTACGCTCTACTGTCCACCGTCACCAACACACATGTTTCCAAACTTTTTGTGTCACCATCCACCAGTATTATAAATATAGTTTTTTTTATAAAGATTCAATTGAGGTTTTGAGAATTAAGAGGCTCTACTCGAGTTACTACTTACTGCGTTAAACAATTACAAAAAGTAAAAAAAAATAAATCACTTTTAGTCCGGTCGTGGCGCAGAGGCACAAGAATGTGACTGTTAACGCAACAAGTTTGATTTCTAGTCGAGGAAATGAAATATTTAATGTTTTCATTTCTTCACTCTACAAAGCAAACCGCGACGTTGACTTCCGCCACTTAACACGCAACGCCTCCAATTCGGCAGAAAGTGTGAAACAGAAATGTCTTAATGGAAACGGAGTGCCTTAACACTAGGTTCCCAGGTTTTCTCTTCCTACCCCACAATGTGCGGGATACAATGTGAAGTTAAAAAAAATAAAGAAATAAGTAATACCTATCGATACAGAACCAATCAAACACTATCCAATAAACGCAAATTAAAGCACACAAATAATCCAAACTAAGTAGTATGCTCACCCTCGAGGGTACTAAATCACCTAAGCTCAGGCATACACAAATATTTACATTCAACTTCAAACGACGCAATGGGTCAATCGGGATTGTATAAGGAGTAAATAATATTACGCCTACCTTTGTTGAATATTTGAAGCCGTCACCACATAGGTAGGTGGGACTGACGATGGTTGTGGGTTCGATGCCCATTCGAAGTATTGTGACCATCTAGAGAAACGTCACAATCTAAATGAGGACGCCATGACGCAGCGGCAAAACCCCCTCGGTGGAATGAATTATACATATTTTCTCACTCCGGTAATAAGAAAAAGGGAGGAAAAGGAGCGTTGAGTCCCGCCACTCAACATGCAATGTTTCGAAAATTTTGTCAACAAATGGGGAACGGAGTACTATTATATATATTACTAGGTTCCCCTATCTGCTATAAAAAAAAACTAAAAGTAATATCTTAGCATTCCACGGATTCGCCGTAGCTATCACTTTGTAGGGTGAGATTAACCTGGAACTTAATACCTAAGTGTAGGTCTAAGGAACCTCTTAACCCTTCTAATAATTTAATTCAAAGTGCGATAAATGAAAAACGGAAAACATTAATAAAATATATAAAGTTAAATATTTACTCATTATTCTCAAGAGGTGCGAACATATTGACAATACTCCAAAGTCAGTAAAATAATAACTCTATCAACAAATAAAATGAACGTAAAATCAGTTCTTTTTAAAAAAAGCCATTTCAAACATCATTGTTCCGAAAAAATCTTCTATTTTACAGTAAATTTTTAACTTTTACTATAGTGCTTTTACTATTGTGCTTGATAGTCTAAATAACAAAATATTGTGACTACAGCTGTAAAATGTATGTTGAATTGTAATAGTTATTATAAGTTATAAATAGCACTTATTACGTTTATTTGAGTCAGTTTCGTTTCGTTGAAAATTCTATTTTCTATAGAATTTATAAAATGGAATGTAAAATATGTGTAAAACTCTCCAGGTACTGAGTGACTGACAGACAATTACGGAAAAACAAAACTACTGGACAAGTAGATGTTTTTCTGTAGGGAGTGTAGAAGAGTGATAAGAGAAGATTTCTCGAAATTCCTACAGGAACGGGACAAAAAGGGACGTTCCATGTTGCGTCTTGAAATCCATGAATCAAAGTTGCAAGCAAGGAATAGAAGGAATAGAATATTAATATACCTAATATTAAAATATTCATTATTATCAAATGTAGACTGTATAAAAAAATATAGAATCTATTTAAATTAGTTCACAGTTTATTATTTTTAATATTTAAAGTCATATAAATTTTCATTTTGCTATTAAAAATAGTCATACGAAACAATGTACTTATTTATCTATATATTTCATTAGTTATATTGTTGTATTTACTTAATTGGGGAAACTATATCTTTTTGCCCAGGTATTGCGATATAAGCTTACACTATAATCAACTACATCTACACTACACGACTACAACCGACAGTTTTTTGATTCGACGTCTTTGAATAACGTAACCCAACGCCGTAATATAAACGACATTTTTTTATTAATAGATTCTATATTTTTTTTCTAATTCTACATCTGCCTAGATGGCCTTAAAACATACATACATAAGTAAAAGTTCTATAAAAAGTTTGTAATATTCCTTGCATTAATAATTGCTACTTTTCAATTTCCGTAAAACAAAATTGATATTAAAAATTTATTCTCTTATCAAATTTTTCTGCGAGACGATTTGATTTCAATTACACGGTCAATATGAAGGAATGATTATAATGGGACAGCAAAAATGAAATAATAATGAAGAATATAATTCAGGTAATTTTAAAATAATATTTTATTATAATTGCGGCTATTCTAGCACGAAGATTGGTAGTTCGATTTCCAATGCCCCGCAATAATGTCTCGAAAATATGTCAAAAGTGATAAAAATACTCTAGTATATATGGAGTGAATTAACACGTAGTTTTTTTATGGGAAAAGAAAAGACAAACGAGCGTACGGGTCACCTGATGGTAAATGATCACCGCCCACCGCCCACGACCCCATGTAACACCAGAGGAACTACAGGTGCGTTGCGGGCGTTCAAAGTGGAGATAAAAAGTTTTTTTAAGATACCCAGGTCTTATCGACCCAAAAATACTGGTGCAGGTAGGCATTCCACAGTTGTGTGGCGCGTGGAAAAAAGTTCCTACGAAACCGCACAGCAGTGGAGTGCCACGCATCCAGATGGTGTCGATGGTACTTGAGTATGTGACGTACTGTGAGGCTAGAAAATTTGGCGACAGGTCAAACATTTCTCCAGAACACTCCCCATAATAAATGCGATAGACCGCAAAGCAAGGAAACATCTCTACGCAAAGTCAATTTGTCAAGTCCTACACAGATCATTGGGTCCCCAATGATTCGAATGGCTTTACGTTGTATGCAATCAAATGGGTCAAGCTGATATTGGAGTGCACCAGCCCAGAGATGAGAACAGTACTCCATTTGAGGCCGACCCTGAGCCCTATACAGGGCCAATCGGTGTTTTGGCGTGAAGTACTGCCTCGCTCTGTAGATGACCCCCAGTATCGTTGAGGCTAACTTAGCCTTGTTTTGTAAATGATCGTGATACTAACAGTCATTAGAAACGCTAAGGCTCATTGTGCTGATACTGGGCGCGGCTGTAAGGTGAGTGTTTTGGACGACTGGCGATACGACAAATTGTTTTTTTTTGTGGTTAAAGCGCAAACTTCTTGGGATTGAATTGAACTAAATTCCTTTTACCCCATGGGAAAACATTCCCGAGGGATGCCTTAACTGAAGATACAAGTTTATTGAGGCACTGCTCAACGGTTTCTCGAGAAAGACTTGCACGGCCGGAGTGAACAGCGTCCATCGTGCTATCATCTGCATAGCAATGAATGCTGGGATCCTCTAACATGTCATTGACATGCAGAAGAAACAGCGTAGGGGACTGCAGCCTTGGGGAACGCCAGCGTTCATTGATGCTGCGGCCAGTGAGAAAGCTGGCGATCCACTTGCATAAATTCTCGGAAATCCCATAGGATAGCAAGGAGCGCCCCATGTAACACTTGATCAAAGGCCTTCACCATGTCCAAACTAACTGCCGGGTCCGCTCCCTTGCTTTCAATAGCCGCAGCCCAGCGATGTGTGACCATGGCAGAAATTTCTTCCCGCTTGCTTGTTATGTGCGGGATATAACGTGAAACTAAATAATTATTATAGGTACCACATCGGACTAGGTAGAGGAAACCTAATATAAAGATATTCTGTTCCTCAAGTCGGACGGCCTCAATATATTCATTGTTTATTATTTTTTCAGTTTACACAAATATGGCTCACATTTCTATATGTAAAATGTTCGGTTGTGATCGACGAGAACGACCAACACGGTCTTCACATACAAGATTACTGTCCGAAAATAGGAACTTGTGAAGAAGGTACCCATGTGATGTGTATGCATTTTAAACCTGTAAGTTTAATAACTTTATGTACTTTTTTTATTATAATGTATAAGAATTTGAACGTAGCGGTATTCGAACCTGCGCCTCCTGAAAAAGTCCTCCTAAAATATTTTTCTTGTGTAAAAATTAAATAACACTTTTATTTGTATTATTTATAGTTAAGCACAGGTGATATCTTATAGGCAATCATTACCATACGAATATAAAAGAATGTATGAATATTGTTTGACGTACAAATATTTTTTTAAAGCCTAAATATTGAAAATTCTAATTCAAAATATTGTTTAATCAAATAGACTATTGTAAGCACTTTTGAATCGTCGAATGAACATATAAACAAAAAAAAGCTACCACCGGTTCGGAAGGCAGTTCTTCTGAGAAGAGCCGGCAAGAAACTCAACAGTTGCTCTTTTCAAGTCAATGGTATAATTTAATTGCATGACATTCAATAGACATTAATTCCATACATGTTTATCCTGTAAATATTCTTGAACAGTGTAATTAGCTTTACTTGTTAGTATTGTTTTTACTTTAAATTGTTATAGTCACTGTAGTGGCAAACTTAGAATACATTATAGAATTTTATTATATACACGTATACTACAGACCCATAAAAGATTTATTTACTTTTTAGAGGCGAAAACTTGGCGTAACAAGCATCTAACATATTTATTTCTCGTTCTTATAGTATGTCTGTCACAATTTTTACTACGACATTGAATATGTTGTCGGATAAACAGAATGTTATAGTATACCGATTGTGAAGCAACTGTAATAATGCCTGCATCTTTAAAAACATTACGCAGAGAATCTCGAGGTTTTAGGTTACAAAAAGCTCATCTCATCTCACGGCTCCTTAAATAATATATGTTAACTATAGGCTTGCCAGTATAACGTAGTTTGCTCAAATTTTAAACAAAGCTTACAACGTCGGGCAGGAGTAATGGCCTACGTAACTGATAATAATAAATATATATTTTTTACATTATTGTTAAAAACATATTTACATTAAGTTGGCGCTACCTCTGAAAGGGTCCCACTTTCAAGCTAATAAGTATGTATACAGACTTAACTACATATTAGACTATTCGTTCTAATGTCAGCTTTTCTAAAATAGCGTAGGTCTCGGGGCCTGTTATCACAGTCTATAGTAGAGTGGTAGAGTAGCGCAACTCAACGCCATAATGTAGTAAAAGGAATAATTTTTTAATGCTGTTTTTTGATATTTTTTTTATTTTCAGAAAGGAGAAATATCACACGACTGTATAAATTATAAAAATGTAACCATGACGAGAGAATATGCGGATTTTATATTAAAAACAATTAATGCGTAAGTAAAATTGGTACCTATGTGAGCACGAAGTCTCTAATTGTACTCACATTAATAATAATATTTTAATATAAAAAATTGATAATATATTTTATATAAATAGCCCAGTCGTGGCGCAGGGGCACAAAGTGTGACTGTAAAACCGACTGGTTGTGGGTTCGATCCCCGCTCGAGGAGATGAAATATTTATTTAAATTTATATTTCCATTTCTTCGCTCTGGTGACGAGGCAAAGCGCGCGTTGAGTTCTGCCAATCAATACGCAATGCCTCCAGAATTTGGCAGAAAGTGGGGAACGGAGTGTCTTAACACTAGGTTCCTTCTGCCTTCCCTGTTGTATGCGGGATACAGCGTGAAGCTGTTTTAAATATAAATAATAACCTCTGTTCAGATTGAACCAGTAACTATTATTCGTGTTATCTTCGACTTTCGACTTCGACTTTTTGGTCTTGACAACAACAAAATTTTGATATATAAGTATAAATATCATTAAAGCCATCGTGGCGCAGCAGAGTAGGAATCCCCGAGTGCTGATCGAACCATTTTATTGCAGATTATATTTAATTTATCGCCATTTACCTTTTTCCTGGTACCCAAAGCCTTGAGTTTCGACACGTAACATACGGTCTCTAAAATGAATGTCCTAGTACTGGGTTCCCTCTGCTTACCTGCTATCTTTGTTATGCGGGAAAAAATGTGATACTGTTTATTATATGCGTCTTTTATGTTTTTTTCTATAATATTTTTAAACATATTAAAATATATTTCTTTTGATATTATTTATTTTGTAGTATGAGAAGCAAGATTGCCAGAGGTGTATCAATGGGTGACATTACACTTCCACGCGGTTACGGTATATTTAGACTGGTAAGGCTTATTTATACTCATACTATGTTTTAATAATATTTAAAAAGTTTGTTGCCGTCATGGTGCAGTGTGACAGTCTCTGAATGTAAGCGCGGTCGTTTTGAGTTTGATTCTTACTCGAGAGAAAGTATGTACATAAATCGTCTCCTTTCGCTCACGAGTTGTAGTATACTCGTGAGCGAAAGAGTTTGTGTTCAAATTTATTTCTTTAAATGTTAACAAAACAATTTTTTAATACAATGTTTAAGATCCATCACGCAATTTGGCAGAAAGTGGCAAGCGCAGTGTCTTAACACTGAGTTCCCTCTGCCTACCCAGCTACATGCAGGGTACAAAAAATAAATACAAAAATACAAAAATAAATAATAATACAAAAAATAAAATAAATGTTTACGCCTTAAGTAAATATTTCATCTCCTCGAGTGGGGATCGAACCCACAACCAGTCTTTACAGTCACACTTCGTGCCGTTGCGCCATGACTGGCGTCATTTAATATTTAGTATACATTAAGTTATTATTTAAACATTTTTCAGGAATGGGACCAAGAGTTAGCGACATTTGCCCAACTGTGGGCCAATCAATGTATTTTCGCAGCAGATTATTGTAGAGCTACAAGTAAGTTACTAAAGAAAGCTCCACCACTGCTAATTATAAACACCTATTTATTGTAACTTTCTCGGATTATTTTTGGTTTTGTTTGAAAATATATTTATAAACTACGGTGGATAACGATACAATTTACATGTATAATTTTTTTCACAGTATATAAAATGCGAATTCCGTATGACAAATAAATTAATTATGAAAGCGTAAATTACTGCGAGAGCAGCTGGTGTTAAAAGTTTCAATTTTAAATTTTACGTGCATTTTTAAAAAAATAATTTTATTTTGAATGACAGATTGTATAATCGTCACCTATAATCCACCGGCTTGCATAAATTGATAGTCGTCAACAACATTTATTTATTTAATTTTCACACCCTATAGAAGGTTAGACACAGGGAACCTACTGTTAAGACACTCCGTTTTTTACTTTCCGCCCAAAACCAACACATTTAGCCGGATTAAATAAAAATATAATATAAAAATTTTAGAGATATATCCGCATACCCTGCTATGTTCAGGACAGCGTAAAGATGATCGAAGTAAAATGTAAAAGCCAAATTAACAGCTTCACGCTGTATCCCGCACTCTGCAGGGTAGGCAGAGGGAACCTAGTGTTAAGACACTCCGTTCCCCACTTTCTGCTGAATTCTGGAGGCATTGCGTGTTGAGTGGCAGAACTCAACGCCGCGCTTGTCCTCGACACCAGAGCGAAGAAATGGAAATATAAATTTAAGTAAATATTTCATCTCCTCGAGTGGGGATCGAACCCACAACCAGTCGGTTGTACAATCACACTTTGTGCCGCTGCGCCACGACTGGCCTCAAAAAAAGCCAAAAGCCAAATAATTTTACTAAAAATACAAAGTTATATGATTTAATTCTTTAACATCAAATAATTTACCAATTCACTAAAATTAATGTCTCATACCTTAGAAGAACTGGCGCAAGAAACCCAAAAGGATTTTAGTATTGTAATTAATATTAAAAATTCAAAATTTGCAAACTACCCTCCATATTCTTTCCAGAGAGATTTCCCGACCCACAACAAGTGCGTAGTGCAACTTTCTTTACTATGGACTGGATACCACAATCTGTGGCAGGTCGCTTCAATTACACTGGTTTCAGTGAGGAAAAAGTCAAATACGGAATAGAATCTACATTAAATTTTTGGTACAAGCTAAAATATTCAATTAATGATATAGAGTCGGTGTTGAAAGGACAGATATGGTAAGCATAATTTTGTTTTGTTTTTTTTTGTTGTATTGTGTTTTTTAAATCATTCTCCTGAGTGAGAATCGACTCCACAACCGTCGCACTTACAGCCACAATAGGTATACATAAGAAAATGTATAGGAGAACTCAATATATCTAGAGCTACCAACGATGGTAGAACAATTTTGAACTTGGTTGGAGGTTATTAAAGATGTTTTTTGACTCCGACTTGAGATTAGTGATATGAGCCCTATTGGACTTTACAGTGACACCAGCTGGTTAAGAAGACAGAACTTACTTCATAGAAGATATAAAGGCACTGCTCCGACCGCTCCTAATAGTTAATATACAAAAGAAGATTCTCTCACCCAAAATTCTGCATTCGTTAAAATGTTATATACCTAAAAAATATTTTACAGAAACTGCAAACTAAGTTAATGTTATGGTCCTTGCACCTGTATGGTTAAACTATAGAATGCTAAAGTGTTTCCTCTTATAATCTTGCAGGGATGACTATGTGAGAGACTCGCCGTTTCTCCAGATTATACAAGGATCTGCTACTCACATAGGATGTGGCGTATCCGCCTTTAAGTATACGGCTATCACCCTCAGCATTTTTAAAAACGTTAACGTATGTATTAATAATAATATTTATGATGACTGTAGGTTCAATTTACAATCGAAGCCAATAGAGAAAAATTATATTACATTTGGTGATAAAGCACGACTGAGCCAGCCATAAAGAGAAAAAAAAATTAAACCTAAACACCTAAAGAGAAAAATATTATAATTGATAAGCAGTACGACTTAACATTAGGTTCTCTCTGCCCAAATCTACCGATTAAAAAAAATAGCTTCACGCTGTATCTTGCTTATAGAAGCTGTAAAAGCGTGTTAAAGTACTTTCTGCTTAATTTTCGACATAGTACACGTTGAGTGGCCAAACTCAACGCCACACTTTACCGTCTTCTACCCGATGAGGAATGGATATAATTCATTCACTCGCAAATCGAACCCACAATCATCAAGTGCTAAACCACAGCGCCACGACTGCCCCACACTATATTTATGGGTAAAAAATGTTTTAATTAACTAACTTTAGACTATTTTTATAAATTTAGGCAGTACGTGTGGTCTGTAACCTATCAACGCGTCTAGAAAAAGGAAAAAGTATATATAACATGGAGCCCCCAACAGAAATTGGCTATAGTAAGAACTGCGGATGCCCATTAGGATATAGTGAAGATGAAAGCTGTTTATGTTATGAATATGGTAAAGGACAACGTAAGTTGTTTTTACTTTCACGCTACATCGCAGGATATAGCGTGAAAGTAAAAAAAACTTACGTATATAGCGGGATTGGCAGGGAAAAACTAATGTTAAAATACTCCGTTCTCTACTTTCCACCCAATTTTCGAGACTATGCGTGGTAAATGGCGGCAGTCAAATTTATCTTGTTACCAGAGCTGAGAAATAGAAATAAAATATAATACCTTTCTCCCATGTTCCACCTATGCAATAATATCAAAAGACTTACAACAAGTATTCTTATTTGTTGTCCATAAATGTACTACATATTGTTGAGTAACGAAACTTAACGATATTTGGCGTATGGAAATGGAGAAATGAAAATACTTTTTTACCCGAATCTTATCGATCTCTATCGAAATCACAACTCGATAAAAATTTTTATAGTTATACATAAAGATTGAAGGTGGTGTCAATTTTTTTGTCAGTTTACAAGAATAAATAGAGTAGTAAGCATTTTATATAATTTAGCTATAATATAACGATAGGTTTGAAAAGGGCGAGATCGCCTTTGGTTCGCAATCTTACGAGTACAATGCATATAATTATTTTGTTTCATCAGCAGTCAACGACCCAAGCAACTCAAGCAACTCAAGCAACTCAAGCAACTCAAACAACTCAAGCAACTCAACCACCTCTAACAACTGCAAGTACGGCACTTGCATACCAAACGTTGTTATTCTACCTATATTCACAGTGGAAGACAAACCGCCACCAAGTCAAAATACCAGGTAAAGTACCTGGTTAAACCTATATTAAAAGCTGTTTTCAATATGCTTTTGCTTATTCTATAAGATTTGTAAAAAAATATTGTAACTTTATAAGTTAATTGGTTTTAGTGAAATGGATGCGAGGCGAAATTTTAATGATGTTAGGAGATATCAACGTAATATGGACCCAAGACAAACAATTGTTCAGTCTAAGGTAAAAGTATTTTTATAAATAAATCTGTATAAACAATTGTATATTGTCGTCGTAGCGCTGTGAGACACGTGTTTGGTGTCCACTCGGAAGTACGA
Organism: Heliconius hermathena; assembly: GCA_013403705.1. Classification (NCBI taxonomy): domain Eukaryota; kingdom Metazoa; phylum Arthropoda; class Insecta; order Lepidoptera; family Nymphalidae; genus Heliconius; species Heliconius hermathena. The sequence goes on from JAAIXJ010000108.1 coordinate 617,699, forward strand.
ATAATCGTTCATTCACTACTACGTCCCTGCATTTTCTCAGTTAACAGTGTTCTGGATATTTCCAGAGTGTTCTGAAACTCGAAAACCAAATGCCGCATTGTGCTACGCAACTCCACATGCAATATCACAAATTCAGGTGAAAAATGGGGAACGGAGTTTCTTGACACTAGAAACTGAACTGAACTATGAAATAGTTATATGGCAGAGAGAATCTGCCATATAACTATTTCATATTAGGTTTATTGTTAATATCAAAAATTATAAATTGATGAAAGACAAAGAGGTCTTTGTATATAATATGCATAATGATTACTTTTCTTTGTAGACTTATCGTAAACATTCAAGCATATTCGCAAAATCACCCATCTTTAAATTGCCCAATATTCAAACAGATGTATTGCCAAGAAGAGACTTTTCAAACATAGAAAATATCGTTTCTTCATATTTTCGAAACAGGAAAAATTTTCAACCTTATATAGATTTTACAGGTAAGTATTTAAATAATTCTTTTGATAAAAGATATCAAAACCCTAGAAATAATATATACAAAGACGATATAAAATATTTGATAATAATATCGAAATAAAACCAAATGAAGCAAACGAGGTAAACGAGAATTTTACGTCTCTATTGAGAATTATAGAGAAACAGTGAGACTCAGATGATATACAACTTCATTATCCATCAGAAAATCGAATAAAAATATCTGAAATTATATCTAACAATGATTCTGATAAGAGACTAATGGATTTACTAAATGAATTGGAAGAAGAAGCAAAAACTCTTCAGCTTGGCTGCAAGGAAAGAGATATTTTTGATAAAAAAATTAAGAACATATATGGCAATTTCATTGACAAATCATACAAATTTGAAGAGATTAATGCACCAGATCCAAATGCTATTGAACATGACAATAAAACAGATGATTATGAAAAAAATGTTTTAAGTTTAGACCATGATGAAAGCTATAACTACATGCCCTCGAACGATAAATATCATTAAAATAATCAAGTAACCAATATACAAGGGGTTAAATAATCAAGTAACCAATATACAAGTAACCAATATACAAGCACCATTTGATCAAAATAAATTAAGTACTAGAAAAATGATTTATTTAACGAAAAGAAGAGAAATTCCAATCCTCCCAAATATAAATGAAGATAGACTTTTTGGCAGTAGAAGTTATTTCAAACATAAACCTAAAAAAAAAAGATTTCGGCACTATCGAGATAACATAAATGATGTAAGATCATCACCGATTACTTATTTTACAACCTAAGGAATTCCTAATACAGAGTCGATACATAATAATTTCGTAGAGTTCATTTAAAAATTATAGAATTATATTCCCTAGTTAATATTACAAAACATTTTAAAGTTTAATTCACACATCTGAGATTTTCTATTTATAAAAATAAATTCGTTGCCCACCGACCGCTCAATTTTCCTAATATTTTGTTTGATAAGTAGTTTTTTTTACATTTTACATCTTTTTTTTAATTACAGGATTCTGATTACAAGCCTAACTCAATTTCTTCAATTTACTTGAAATCTAAATGGATTCATAGAAGGCCTCAAAAGCTAACATTTTCGCGAAATTTTCATCTAAAACTTTAATAGATTATTTTTTATATCGTTAATAAATTTTTTGAGCAGTTATATTGTTTATGTTATGTACCCACAATATTCTGTTACAAATTTACAGACATACAATAAAAACATCGTAAATATAATTAAGATTTTTGAATACTATAATACTTTAACGGATTTAAATTCGGAAATTCAACTCGCGATGTAACGAATACGGGCAGAACGTAATGAAGTTTTCAAACACTAAATTTTTCTTGACCTTGCTGATTAAAGACCTAGCGAAGCTAAAATTCTATACTGGAGACATGTACATATTTTTAAGTGTGGTACCATTGTGAAAGCGCTTCTGCCTTCTAGATTCAAAACAGATGTGTATTTTTTTACGCTGCTACAAATTAAATTTCTTCACTTGAAATATCTAAATTTCATTTTGAAATATCTAAATTTCATTTAAAGACACTACTTTTACAAAATATATAATAATCCCAAAAATAAGAAATAGAAAAGAAAATCTAATAATTCTTCACAAATCGACAAAGAAATAACAATGTAAAGCAAATAAAAAAGTTTACGCGTTAAAGAGAAACAAACTAGGGGGAGCCGTAAAACACTTTCACTTTTGTTTTACGACTTCATCACCATTATTAGATGTTTAGAAAACAAACTTCACACGCCGGAACTGTTTCGGACTTACAAATGACCATGAGGCTGTACATGGTTGTACATGGGGTCGCTTTGATCATTCTACAAGATATATTTTTCGTGGAACATAGAGTAAGTTTTTTCTTTATTTCTATCTCATTTTTTGTTTTCGAGGCCATCGTAATACGTAAGAACTGTGCCGGAAACTGTGAACGCAGTGGATGTGGCTTCGAATCCATTTGGAGGAATTAATTATTTTTATTCCCGCTCTGGTGAGCATGACGTTAATTTCCGTCTCTTAACATGGACGAACATTGGGTCAAGAATCAAAGTATTTCGACATTAGGTTATCTCTGCCTACTATGCACTACCATATACGGGATTTGAATGTAAAATAAAAATGAGTTTTAGGATTACACGCAATATAATATGTTGTATCTAATAGCAAGAGCTATTTCTTACTGAATTGAATATATTGATCTCAAAATATTATGTAGTTACATATTTCTTATTTTATAGTTTCTGTTTTCTTCAGGTGGAAGCCAGAAATGGAGACATTATACCTTTAGGATCTATGTTTGGCAGCGTTGAAAGAAGACATCTTAAGGTATAATATAATATTTATGTAATTCCTTAACTTTGTTTTTAACTCAAAACACCTAGTTGATATAATTAGGTTTCTTTTCAGCTTCTCGCTGTATCCCGCATGTAGCAAGATAGGCAGAGTGAGCCTAGTGTTAAGACACTCCACTCTCCACAATATATGTAACCGACATGTTATGTGCTAAGTAAGTTAAGTTAAGTAGTTTCACATATTTCAGTACGACTATTTAAAAAGTTTTAACTTTAAAAATTATACAATTATTAAATAATTATTTCGATTTTAGAATTGATTGATACAAGCCTGCAAAATAAATGTTGTATGTTTTTGTTTATTCTTTTAAGAAAATGACAGTGACATAAGGAATTTGTCAAACATTTATAAAATAAATATTTCTTTCAGAACTCAAGATTAAAAACCGAAGATACCAGTTACGAGAACGAAAAAGTTGAATATCCTCAATATAGACGAAGAATAAGCAAAAATAAGCACAAAACTATTACACACAAAAACACAATCAGTCAACATTCAAATGTAAATCAAGAACACAAGAAGAAAATAAAAAAGAGGCCAAAAATCTTTGATAATAAGAAATTCATTAAAACAACTCTTAGAGAAAACGATTCTAAAATGTCTGGGTCCATAGAAAGTGATGTTAAGAGAAAACCTGTTGATATTATTGTACATATTAAAATGAATGATAAATAATAGTTTTTTTTTCTTTTTCTTGTAAATATAAATCTTCTTTTATTTTATTAGTAAATGTATTTTTTTTTATTTATTTAGTATGAATCCGACGCCAAGACTCATTTTGCACTGTATCTGACGGTAAATGCGAAAGTTGTGGGTTCAGTTTCCACTCGGGGGAATCAGTCAATCATCATCATTCATTTCCTCGTTCCGGTAACAAGACAAAGTGCGGCATTTTAAATTCATAACTTCGCTACTTAACAAGACACATCTCTAAAATTGAGCGAAGAGTGACAAGCGGAGTGACATAACATTCTTCCTTTATTCGCGATTCAGGATGAAGCTAAAAGATATGGAAATAGAGAAAGGATAGATAAAAGATATGGAAGAGTTTTAAAAATTAAGTTATCTCTACATGTTATGTACATTAACTTAACGCATAGTAAAATATATAGTTTATATTGATTGCAACTTGTATATGTATATAGAAGAAAATTTTAACAAGAAATTAGAAACTTACTTTTTAGAAAATATAAAAATGAACATAGCGGGACAATTTTTTATATGTTTTCTATAAAGTATTTTTCTTTCCTAAGTGTGGAATAACATTTTAAAAATATAAAAAATTAAAATAAATAACAGTCACAGCTCGTGCCGCTGCGCCACGACTGGCCTCAAAAGCTTTTTTTTTTAATACTCTCAAATTGTCAAATTAAAACAGTTATGTCATAATAAAAACGTACTAGCACACAGCTAGTACTTCTTTTATTACAGTAACGTGTAATTAAGAATATAATATATGAGGAAAAACTGCCGTCAGTGCTATAATACGTAAAAACCATATTCTTCGTTAATTTTTGAACCTTTATTTATTTTTTGACCACTAAAAGTGAGCGAAGCGAAATAGGGAAAAAGCCTCTAGCATTTAAACATAATAATAACATAATATATTATATCAAAATAACTTTATTAACATTTTTTATAATATTGCGTTTATAATTTAACTTCAGCTTTTTCTTCCGTTGGAAATATTTATTCAATTTCATTTTTAATTTGTTCATCGTTGCATTAAAATTAGACGTTTTACTCCTTTTATTTAAAGCTGGGTGCTTCTGTTTAATTAGCTTCAATACGCGTGATAATGTGTCTTCAGTCACACTTAAAACTAAGTGACGTGGTACCTGTAAGAAAATTTTTAGTTAGGGACTGTAGGACTTTTTACTACATTTTGATATTTTTATAATTTGTTAATTTAAAAGTTCTTCTAAGGACCTAATTAATTTAGAAATATTTTGATTTTGATAGTTCACATAAAAAAATGCTTTTTTAGTAATTTTTTTTATGTAATTGATAAAAAATGGGACGTGCTTTGTATTATTACCAGAGCGAGGCAAAGCAAATAATTCATTTCACCGAGTGGAAATTGAACTCCCAACCGACGTGCACTAAGTCAGACACTGTGTTACGACGGCACAGAAAATAAATTGTATTTGTAAAAATGACACAATTTATTTTCTATTTTATATAGATAATAAAAATGATATGTCAATGAAATTTTGTTAATTAAAATGATACAAACATACATATTAACATATATATATTTACCAAACGCTCTTACCCTTTCATGTAACCTCAATTTTTGATCTTCTAGCGTATTATTACCACTGTATAGTAAATTGCGCGAATTCTGTAATATCTACATAGCATTTGATTAATTTACTTAATAATCTGTGGTTATCTTGCTTTTATTTGAAGCTTATATCAAAACTTACAATATTCTTATTATCGTTAATCTTAACTAGGCCGTCGTGGCGCAACGGCCCAATGCAACGGTTTGACTGTAAAGGCGACTGTAGTGGGTTCAATTTCTACTCGTCTTTTTTAAGCCGTAAAAAAACTTGTTGATAGCCACTCTGGAATGTAGAAATAAACACAATAATTTTTATATTGTTGTTTTTGTCAATTAATCTTTAAAAAAAAATAAAATAAATTATTAAATCACCTCATTTACTCGTAAATTTTCACTTTTGATCAAAAAACATTGTAAAGAAAGCTTAGTAAACAAAATTATATAAATCCAATTCATCATCATTCATCTAATATTAAAAAAATAATTCATTTATTCCCAAAAAAATCTAAAACAATGTTAAAAAAATATGTTCATAACAACAGGCTGTTGATTGAAAAAATTAACACTGATTTTTTGAAAAGAAATAATGAAAAATTGAAATTACATTTATTATGGAATTTCATTGTTTCCACCGTAAAAATCGTTTAACAACATTTCAACTTGTTATTTTAAGACTTCCGTTTTGTAAATGTACCTGATGGTTGAAATGTTATTAAGTAATGTCGATATGTAATTAACGTAAAATATAGGTCAAATTTTGCTTGTCTTTTGTTTGTAGTATTATTGAATGTATTTTCGTTTCCCCTCTCTGGTGGGCGTTAAATTCTGTCAAGCAATACACAATATACTAATTTAGAAAACGTATAACAATTTTAACGTACGGTACGATACGTACGGTATTTGAACCCGTGCCTTTTGGAAACCGTCCAAGCGCTCTGACCGCTAAACCGTACGTTCTCATCAAGCTACGTCGAAATTCTTATACGCCTGTAACAATTTATTTATGTTATTAGCATCTCGAAAAGCGTGTCTTAATATTAGGTTATCTCTGTCTCTCCTCACCGATCACGTCACACTGTATCCTACTCATAGCAGAGACTATATGCTGGTGTTGGTTTGAAGTGGTGAAATTCAAAACCACATTTTGTCTTATCAGAGGAAATTTAAAATATTTTAAATGAAACCACCGCATTTACAATGAAACGTCGTCCCACTACGCCATGTCTTTTAAACTGTAATAGTCGCTGTATATTCTAATATCTATAAATCTCACTTCGGTTGTTCTACAGTTCTTAGTTTGTTAGTATGTAATTAACTAGCAGTGTGAAGTAAATGAGATAAAGTGCTAAATCTTATTAATATTTTACATTAAAATTATATCTTGATCAAAAAAAAATATAAGTAGGTACTAAAGACAAAATGGTGTCCAAGATACGAAAATTATTATTTTATTGTACTATTGTCCCAAGACTGTGATTTAAAAAAAAACTGACAAATCACGTACAAATTTTTTTATTGTCACGTTGTGTCCCGTACATAGCGGGATAAGCAGATGAAATCTAGTGTTAAGACACTTCTTTCTCCATTTTCCACTGAATTCTGGAAGTATAGCATATTGAGTGGCGGAACTTAAACTCGCGCCTTGCCTCGTCCCCAATGTAAAGAAAATGGAGATATTAAAAAATATAATTTCTTCAAGTGGGAATAAAACTCACAACCTGTCGCGTTTACAGTCACACTTTGTGCCACTGCGGCTCGACTAGAAGAATATGGAATGGAATGGAATAGATACTGAATAATTACATAACTTGTGATTTTGAATATTTAATAGACCACATAATATATTTATGATATACTTATAAGAATAGTAGCTTCACCCTCTTCACACTTGTCTCGACTTCACACTTTCCCACCTACTTCGATAAGAAAAAAGTATTTGAAGGACGACGATGTAATTTTACTTTTCCGTCACTGAAAGAAGACAACGCACAGACGTATCTACTGGACTTAGAGAGTTGAAATTTGGCAAGTATGTAGGTAGGTTATAGTCTTAGATCCCAGAGGGATGTAGGGGACGTATATATTTATTATTACCCAGACCCTTTTCGTGGACTATTACTCCTGCCAGACGTCTCAAAGGCTGTTTACTGGTACGCCTCAATTTGTCCTCAACGGTTGTCTACAGGTAGAGGACCTTATCCATTTCACCACCATGTATGTTAGACGATTTTTAGTGGTTCGGCAGATATTTGATAATTTGTGGATTTTTTTGGATAAATTTAGGATTCTTGAAGAAAATTGGCAAACACAGCCCGACAGTTGGGTGTGTGCTGTTCTCGCACAGGCGATGAATTGGCTAATGCAGTTGGGTGGTGGCGCTGTTGAAAGAATATTTCACAAGTATTTTTTTGTACCGTTTACTTTTAAAACTAAAAATACGTATAAAGAATAAACACAAAACGTTTCATTCGGATAGCATTAAGGAACAAAAAAATGTTTATATTAAAGAAATAAAGTAAATATTTGTGATTTTTATTAGCCACAGTCGGAAATTTTTTTCTTCCTGTATACTTAGGACGGGAGGTTAGTTAGTATTAGTAGAACTCAACTTAGACGATAATTAAACAAAATAGGCTTATGGTAAAATCCAAAACGGTGTTTTTTTTTTCTTTACAATTTATATTTTTTTCATTATGGCAACGTTAATAACGTTAAGATGTCAATTATTATTTCAAAATATTATCTCTATATATTAGTTAGTCATAATTGACCATGATAAATTACAATATATAGTTATTTATAAAATGGTGTAACCGCTATATGTGATGCAAGATATGCTATATACCTAAATTTAAAAGGTTTAGTAAGGAAAGGTAGTCTCTTAATAGTGCCTGACTCCATACAGACCAACTCGATGATTTTACATCATTGTAATGTCACATCAGCTACGTACAACTGTCAAATTTCATAACGATACAATTCGATTTCTTAGATTTTAATATATAGTTACCGCCGCCCGCGAGATCTAAGCTGAGTGTTCATATATAGTGTAAGTACCGTGGGCCATTAAGCTCGGCGCATCTTTTTCTTGACCTAAACCGGTTTATACCTCTTTTACAAAAAGCAGCAATGCATATTTTATTGTCAATATTTTGTTTGTTTTCAATTTATTTAAATTAAATGATAAAATTAACACTATCACTGTGGAATAATAGTAAAATGTATATGACCAAACAGTAAAGGAAGGAAAAAATCGATGACAACGCTTTATTGATTCATTAATAGCTACGAAAGACACATCAGACGAGAGTGAAAATTAGTAGAATTGATATATATTTTAGAGAAACTCACACAAAAAGGTCAGCTTGAGCTTCGTGAACTGTACAAGTCGACCTAATAAAAGCATGTTAAAACAAAAATTAAATAATAATGTAAAAAAATATTAAATATTTTAAAATGTGTATTTGTAAGTCTTAACTATACAACATATAACATAAATATAAATAATATTATAAGAGTTATTTTCCCCTGTAAATAGAGGCGGCTTGTCCCACTACAGCGACTGCTGGACCAGCACTAGCGACGCTATTCCGTATCCTCTTTCCTAGTTTTTCCTGCAATTTTAATAAAACATAAATGTATATTTTTTGATATACGTATAAAAATGCACTATTTGTGAGTACAACTTTCCTTGTTCCAGTAAAAAGACAAAAACGCGGCGTTGAATTCCGCCACTTAACACGCAATGTTCGAGACATTAGGCGGGATTGAAATTAGGCATGAGATCGGAAACGATGTGTCTTAACACTTGAAAATAAGACGCATAAAATTAACAAATATTTAAGACAACTGAGAAGTCAATTGCCACAAAACTTTTCCTATCACAATGTTTTCTTCAAATTTACTTACAATTTTCCTTCCAAATTTCCATCTTGGATCCGCAGAAGTCACACCCAGCATAATACAAATGAACACAAATAATAATATCTTTAAAAACTTCATTTTTAATGCGTTTATCACAATAATATTCAGGTTGTGAGTTGTTTTACCTTTTTATACATTTCCTAAGTGGAACATTTTTATTATTTGTTAATACGATGGTATCTTAAAAATAATCTTTTGTATTGTTATTTTACACGCCATTTTTTTAATAAAATTTTAAAATTAAGTATATAATTTTGAAGGCAGTCTACCTGTAGAACTATAATAATATTCAGATACAGATCAGAATTAAATATTTAGAAACGTATAAATGTCACATTAAATATGCAATATTTCTTAATTGCAATTTTAAGATCTAACTTTGGATTAAACAAAATATTCACCCAAATGGGAATCGACCACATAACCCCTAATGGGACCAGAAACCTCTAAAACGCACCGCAAAATGATGAAATGCATTATGATATAACATAAAGAAGTAACATTTATTTTCGCTACTTATGTACATCAAGTACCTTACATGAGTAGGTAGGTATATTAATTTGGAGACAGTCTTTGATGGATTATCAAACACACTACCGTACTTTGCTTAACCTGAGAATGAATTGAAAAGCACTTATCATCATAAGCAGTCCAATAAAAAGGTGTCAAATGAACTAGTAACTACGAAGAAATATAATTTGTTATTATTAAGTAAGATTTTCACGAATTAATATTCGTGAAATACATTTAAAATCAAACTATTTAACCAGATTGATCGCATATATTTAGTATTCTTAATTTTAGGACACCCGACGTTTCGAATACTTTGCAGTAGTCCGTGGTCACGAGTAGACTGAGATGGCATTCGTCTGTCAATTGACATAATTATTCTTATATAATATATCAAACTACCGCCAACGATTTCTTAACTGCCTCGCATATTGCCCTGGAGTCTTGCTGAATGAGCTGACTGTATCTTGCTCTCTGGTGGCACAACTGGATTTGGGACTTCAAAGATTTTATGAATCGGCTTCAAAGATTTTATGAAAAAAACTTCTCTTCTCGGCAATCGAGAGGAAAGTGACGGTGGAACGATGACTTAACAAAGGGATTTACTTTATGATATATTTATTTATTATTACTCGTTGTACATTTTGATAACTCAATAAAATTTAAGCAATTTCGCGAATCTGCACTAGTTAAATTGGATTATTATAAATTAAAACAAATCTGAAAGAAACTACCAAAATTTAGGTCTTTTGGGCAAAATATTTACTTTATTAATATAATATGATAACATTATCTCATTAGCCGTGTTCTTTCTTTGTTATCTATCGAACAAAAAGTGTAATAGTGTTTTTTCTGTAGCTCTGTAATTTTATTTAAAAGAAATAATGTTATAGCGAGTACAATAAAATCAGTATCTTTTATAAAAAATATCATTATATAAGGTTGGGGCAAAAGTATTTTCGTATTGTTCATACAAAGGAAAATATTTTTTTACGTATAATTATTTATTTATTTATCTTATGTCTGTGCCGTTTCGATCGATGATTTGTTGCCATCTTTTGGATAGTGCCATGATCCCATTCCTGTAGAATTTTTGAGATTTTTGAATAAAAAAATCTTACATGTAGTGTTCAGTGTTCTTTTGAGATTAGCTCTATGCTTCCTAAAGAGTTCTGCAATGACCGAAGCAGGTCCGAACAGGAAATCTGATGGAACAAGGTCAAGGTTATACAGAGGATGCATCAACACATCTCAGCTAAGCTCTCTCAATTTTTGCTCCGTGGCTATAGATGAGTGCTGTCTGGCGTTGTCATGGTGGAGCACTACGCCCTTCCTATTCACCAGCCTCGGCTGGTTTTTCTCAATAGCTTTTTTTAACCTCATCAGTTGCTGACAGTAGAGCTCAGAATCGATAGTTTTAACCGGCGGCAAAACCTCATAGTGGACCCCTTTCCAATCCTGCCATACACATATCATCACTTTGTTCCGAGTCAGGCCGGGCTTTGCCACGGTCTGTGGGGCTTGTCCATGCTTCAACCATAATATTTTTCGCACGTTCATCTTTCATACAAAAATTTCCAGACTTGAAACGCTTGAACCACATTTGTGCTACTCTTATTGATACCGCATTAGGTCCGTAAACCGCACAAATTTTTTTCGCGGCGTTCGCACTTTTACTTTTTTGTAATAAAACTTTAAAATGTGCCTAATTTGTTCGTCACGTACGTTCATTTTGCTTGCTTGAAAAACAATTGAAAAATGGGGGAAACTAGTTTTTTTTTTATTTATTGCATCTTCAGAATGTCACCTTTTAATGGTATAAAAACCAGCCAGTTACATTCAGTACAGCCAAAGAGGTTTGATTACTAATAATACATTCAAAATACGAAAATACTTTTGCCCCGACCTATTATTATTATTATTAGACGCCAATTGTGGCGCAGGGTTATCACCGTGACGTTACGTACACCGGAAGCACAAGTGGTGGATTCGATTTCTTCTTCCTTACTTCGCTACTACATTTCTTCGCTCTGATGTCGGCAAAGCGCGACGTTGACTACCGCCACTCAACACGCAATGCCTCCAGAATTTGGCGAAAAGTGGAGAGCGGAATGTATATATGAATGTACTAAGCTCACTCTGCCTATCCATATAACATATGGAATACAGTGTGTTAAAAAACATTACATTAAACATAACACGCATAAAATATATAAAAAATTATAGCTCCGAGTACACAGTCTATAACGCTAATATTAAACATAGTAACTAATAAATTTTCATGATGATTTTTCTTTGTGCTTTAATGTAATAATTGGGTGCCCAATTGAAATGCGTCAAAGATGTACGTACATACTTTATGGTTCAATCAAGGACGTATCTTTTTTTTCAGTCCTGCGTGGTTCAGAGCAGTGCTTATTTTCACTTGAGAGTCCCGAAGTGAAAAGAAGCACAAAATGTAAAAAAAAAAATTTATAAGCTTTGCCAAATGTTTTCAAACAAAAATATGGTATTTCGCTCTTGGCACAGGAACAGTGGTTCCACTGCGGGCTATGGTATCGGGACGATGGTAGTGCGACGAGACTTAATATTCAATTTATTTATTATATATTAAATTTGGTTTATACGCTTCAAAAATCTTGTGTAATACCCCTCCACCACAATGATGGATAAGAGACATTTTTTCACTTTATTAATTAAAATATGCTACTATATTCTACATCTTAATTTTAGTACACTCAATGTTTATAGATTCTAAGTCTTCTTTTTTCTATAAAAAAATATACTAGAATTCAGAGAAAAACAGCTTTGTGATTGAGAAGAAATTAAATGCTATGAAATCAAAACAAAAAGAAAAATTACTTAAAGTGATATAATTATATATTACTAAAATCCATGTAAAAACCTCGCTCGATCTGGCATATAAAAAGTGTCAATTGCGTCCTTAGCTTTCCTATAAGGAAAACCATCTGTGATTTTCGTTGGTCTAACCGGCCTGAGTCTTCTATCTACGGACACCTAAAATGAAATATTATACATACATATATTATTTAGTGAAAGAATTTTAACTGGATTATACATTTCCGCATAATTATATCAAGTGAATGGGAGAATGATTTATATTATTTTCTTCACTTTGGCAATAAGACAAAAATATCTCGGAAATGATGCAAAAAGTAGGGGTGTCTTAACACTAGTTTCCCTAGACCTAGACTGCTATTTGTGGGTTACACTTACAGCTCGTCTAACAGACAGACAAATACCAGCTCAGTCTATCTGACGCACGCCACTGGCGCTGACCACGCACTACATGTCTAAAATATATTTATGAATATTCTATAAATTATTAAATTTCAGCGATTAATTCAGTTAAAACAGCTTCATTTAAAATGTATCACTCGCGAAAACCTAAGAATCTGAATTTGAGTCACTTCTATCCTCATGAAACTTGGCAGTTATACGTAGCTTAGGTGATAAAACATTCGTGGTATCAACGAGCTGGTGTGATGATGGAGCCAGGACCTGAATACTGAAACTCTTCAGAGCTTACTAGTAAACCATTCTAGTTTAGGCTCATATATAATTAATAGCTCCGAGCACAATCTATAACAATTTGTATCACTTGGTGTAGAAAAGTGTGTTTTTTTTTACTTTTTTAAAAATTTTATGGTATTTACATATCGAAGCGTATATAACCGATTTATTAGTAAAATTCACGAACCATTACGCTAATAACATAATGCTAACTCAAATTTCGGCTAACTTAAAAAAAATTGTAACAAATCCTCTTCAATACTCACACCGTGTCTATATTGATTTCGTTTATCCAAATCAATTTTTCTTTGTAAGTCAAGAAGTTTGTTTTCATAAAATACTCGTCTATCATTACTCAGAGGAAAGTAATCATTTCTTTTAAATAAATCCTTTCTTATCAAATCCTCTTTAGTTATTCTTCTATTGCTTCTTCTACTATCAAAGTTATGTTTTAATTCTGTATCATTTGTATAAATAATCCTATATTTATATTTTTTGTTAATTTTTTTATTGTAATCTTCATTTTGATACATTTTTTTATTAAAATTTAAACGATTTTCACCATATAAATGGTTATTGTTTAATATTCTGTCATATTTTTCAACAATGTCCGATTCGTTGAAGGTTTGTGCAAAGCTATTGCCTTTATTTTGAAACAAATTTGATTTTCCTACAACAACATTGTATATTTTCCGAATTTTTCTATCAAATATATCTTTATTGTTTCTATTAAAATTGATATTTTTTATTTCTAATTCTAATTTATCTAGTAAGTCTAAAAGATTTCTCTCGGAGTTGTTTTTTTTATTCTCTTCAATTAAAGGTTTACTCGTGTAATTAAAATAATCGGGTAAGTTAGTAATTTCATTTTTCGGATTGTCAGTAGATTTTTCAATATGAAGTGAGTAGTTTCGTTTCTTTTCTATGTATTCAGATGCGAGACGTTGAGCTTTGGTGAAATCTTTTCGGGGTGCTACATCTTTTTTGTATTGTATACGATTTTGATTTAAAACTTTTGTTCTCCGTAACGGCAATTCAAATGTACGTGATTTGGAAAATATGCTGTATTTTTTTGAGAAATGATTCTGAAACAAAAAGGACAAAATTTAACTGTGTCAGATTTAGAAATTACTTACTAAACCATAGCACAGACAAATACTCGTCAATTAAATTAAATGACAAGAAAAAGATTGTTCTTAATGCTAAAAGATAAATCATAAAAAACAAATTCAGACCAGTCATGGCGCAGAGGCACAAAGTGTGACTATAAACACGACTGGTTGTAGATACGATCCCCACTGGGGGAAATGAAATATTTATTTAAATTTATATTTTCATTTTTTCGCTCTGGTGGCTCCGCCACTCAGCACGCAATGTTCCAGAATGGAAAGTGGGAGATAAATAATAAAAGTCGTTTATTATTGTTTTACTAAATTGTATCGATAATAAAGTACTTACAGGATTTTCTACACGATGATTTCTCTCATGATTAAAGTGTTGTGTATTAGGCTGCACATCAAAACGCCTTCTTCTTACATCCATAGGAAATTTTCTCGTTATTCCACTGAAATATTATTAACTAAACATTATCAAAGTTATAGTAGGCCTTACAAGTGTCTTAACACAAAGTTCTCTGATTTCCTCTGCCTACTCTGCTTTGTACAGGATACAGCGTGAAGCAAAAAAAAGTTATACTAAAAAAAATGTATCACTTTCACGCTTTTTCCCGCATGGAAAGTAGGCAAAGGAAAATATTGCTATAAGACACTACTTCTGCCCAATATTTGTTATATTATTTGTTAAGTTGTGGAACCTATCGCCATGGTTAGTCTTTATTTGTTATCATGATAAAAAATTAAACGTGTTTTTGATATGAATTTGAAGATTTAAACAAAAAATAGACGATAAACTGATTTTATAATTTTTATACGTTTTCTAAATAAGTATGATTTTATAAAGTTCGAACTACTAGTTTAAAAATACAAACTTATTATATCTATTATATAGTATAATATAAAACATATCTACCTACTTTGCATATTATTTGAAAAATGTATAATAAGAAAGTGAATAATAAACTTTTCCCATAAGTTATTAGAATGTTACGTTCAATAAATAATCCACAAATAAACCAATTATTCCTTGTTTTACTAAAAGCTTTATTATATTATATTTTATTTCAGTTCTTTACGATAATAGAAAGCATTGAATTCAACAAATAATATTAAAAGCTTAACATTGCGATCGTATTAACTTTGTGTGGTTAAGAAAATCGTTAAAGAAAATAATCCGTTCTAAACTTTCCGACCAATTCTGGAGGTATCGCATGTTGAGTGGCGGAACTCAACGCCACGCTTTACCTCGACATTAGAGCAAACAAAATTAAAATATTAATTTTATTATATTTTGAAATAATAAAAATTAAAATACTGATTATTTCATATCTTCGGATGGGAATCGAATTCATAACCTGTCACGTTTACAGTCACAGGCTTGTGTGCCTGCCCCACAACTTGCCTTAAAAAATCGTAACATTAAAAAAGTAAAATCATCGTAATATGATTTTAATTTGACCTTATTAATTTGTTACCAAAATTAGTAAATATTTTCTGATAAATTTAGGGATTTAACACAACGTCATAATTAACTAGACAGCCAACGCTTTAATTGATGGCGTAATTAAAACCATGGAGCTAGTAAGAGTAGAATAGCTAAGCCAATGCAAAAAAAGGAATTTGTATATATTATATATATATACTTTTTTGTAGGTGTGGTAGTATTTTAACTGGATATCTTTTTAACACGCACTTTCGTATTGTGTAGCAATATACTATATTGCTTTACTGAACAACCTCCTTAGTGTGTTCTCCATACAACGTTACATTGGAAAAATTCTGCGGCAAAAGTGCTTAACTGGCACTGGCAAAATAACAAAATATATATTTGAAGAAAATTGAAATTTCTTTTTTTCGTTTACATTCCTCTGACTTAAAAAATGTGCATATATATTTATATAATATTAATAGAAATAGCTTATTTAACGCTGAAATATTTTCTTAAGGTTAAGGCCCATCTCCTGTTTTTCTCAAAAATTATCCAGATCATAAATCAATTTATACGAGTTAACCTGTCCACCATCTTCCTACATTCATAGTAAGTATTGGAAAATAATGAAAGACTAACACATGACAGGGCTTTAACGTCAATAACGAGACTCGACACAGCCACTGTACAATGAATTTGGAAATTTAATAAAATTTCCTTTTACAATAATTCCTTTAAGCCTATGTACGAGTATATAGTATCTGCAGCGACTAACTGTAAACGATGGTTGTAGGTTCGATTTCCATTCAAAGAAATTAATTATATTCATTTCCTCGCTCTGGTAACGACGTAGAGCGGAGTGGAGCTGTGCGTAGGGAACCAAGTGTCAAATTACAAATATATATATATATATATATATATATATATATATATATATATATATATATATATATATATATATATATATATATATACAACTTTTTTTTTAAAGTGCGTAAGTCCACACTTAGCAAAGAAAAATATTTATTTAGAAACCGTATAAAAATTGAAACGTAGCGGGACTCGACAACGACCAGGCGCTCTGAGGCCACTAAGACTTTTCTTTTCTTGAAAATTTCAGAGATGTTCTGTTAATAGCAGGAAAATATCTCTAGATACGCCCAAGCACACAATATATCAAAATCATATGGAATATGGAGAACGGAGTGCCTAGACTAACTAAGATAGAGACTTACATACTTATCATAAAGTCATTTGTGAAAAATATATGTAAGTATATTACAATGCACAATTACCTGAGCTTCTTTTCGGGTGCATTTTCTACGTGGAAGATTGGTAGAACAACCACAGACGTCTCACATCTACTACTGTCTTTACATGTTAATACTATAAAAATAGAATACTTAATTATATTATTACATTGACATTTTCAAACTCAGCTCCACGCTGCATCCTGCACGTCAGCCAGTCAGTCACACTTTCTACCCCTGCGCCACGAATGATCTCTTGACATTTTTTCTTAGTCTTATTTTACAGATTCATACTATATCCACACATGGCACGGTAGACCGAGGGAATCTGGGAACCCACTGTTAAGACACTTCCGTTCTCCACTTTCCGCCGAATTCTTGAGGCATTGCGTGTAGAGTGAAGAAATCCAACGCCGCACGTTGCCTCATTACCGAAGCGAGGAAATAAAAATATCAAAAATATTTTATTCCCTCGAACGGGAATCGAACCCACAATCGTCGCATTCATATTTGCACGCTTGTGCTCCTGCGCCACGAAGGCCTCATAAAAAGCCAGCAATTTTTAAAGTCGGCATAAAGCAATAGCAAAAAGCATTTATGTGCTTCGTATTAGGTACTTACTACTACATTTTGAAAATAAAATTAAATTTAAGCATTTATCTGATAGAACTTCCAACTTTCAAGTTAACAGTCAAAGCTAACAAACAGCAAAAGCAGTTGGGTAAGTGTGGCAAGCCAAGTTAGTTTTAACTGTTTTCACAAAAAAAACCCAGAGGCTTTGGTAACAAGACTACACGCGGTGTTGTCCGCTCCTCAATATTGAGTAATAAATGGGAAACAAAGTATCTTAACATCAAGTTCCCTCAGCTTACCCCGCTTTATGCGGCATGTAGCTAAACAGCATGTTAGCTACAACAAAAACAAAAAAAAAAACTTACAAGTGTTCAATTTCCTTCCACTTCTATAGCAAAGACAATCTTCATCTTCATCGTATCCGACCGGGCATCCACATTTGACAGTATAGCCTGGTTGCGTTGGCGGGTCAGTGTTGTACACAGAAGTGCCTTTTTTTGCACGCGATGAGAAATTACATACTATTTGTATTGACTAAAATAAATATATTATTATTATTTTAAGAGGTTTGATATTATGCTATTTTATTAATAAATAAAAATACCAATTAAAATATATCTATAAATAGACGTTCAGGGATAAAAAGGCCGTAGTGGCGCAGTGGGACGCCGCCTGACTGAAAGGCGACGTATGTAGGTTTGTTTCATTCGGAAGAATTAATTAAAATTGTTATTGTTCTTTAAATAATAAATATATCAATAATTAATAAAAGAAAAAGTATTATTGAGTATGGCTGCTATTGTCTTCAAATATTTTAAATATTATTTTACTTAAAAATACAAATAATAAATTTTAAAAAATAACACTTTACATTATAATTAACTTCAGCTTTACCATTGTGGTATGCGTATTCTCTATAGGCTGAGAGGCCGCAGCCTATATGCGTCACTTTACCGTATACTAGATAGGGAAATTGGTTTACACTGGAAAATAAAGAAACAAGTCTATATTTAAATTATAAAATATATTACAATACTATAAATTTTAATAATAATATATGAAGACCGTCGTCCTGGTCGACATTGTCGTCAATGTTGTGAGTTCGATTTTCACTCTCTCATTCCACCTTGGAAAGAAGACAGCGCAACGTTGAGTCCTGCCATTCAACACTTAATGTGTGAAAATTAAACTTAACACGGTAGACAAAGAGGACTTAGTGTTAACACCCCCTGTGGTCCACAGTGTGGAGAACCGACATTGAGTGGTGGAACTCAAATGTGGTGGAAATGAAAAAAAACATTCCCCCGAGTATTCGAACCCACAACCATCCTGTTTATAATCAGATGGTATGCCGCTGCGCCACGACGGCCTCTATTAATTAAAACTAAATGAAACAAAGTAAAATTATAAGGAACAACCACAAAAAACCCACCGATTATCAAGTCTCTTAATATTCTCTTCTGAAATATAGCTCTTAAGATTGTACCAAGCCTCTAGGACCGTTAAAATAGCATATTTCACTTTATCCGCAGTTAAAGTGGTTGAATTTGAGAAGTCCAGCGAATTTATTGGTTTCCAATCGTCTATCGTGAAACGTATCATTCCCAGGGTTTGACCCGGATCTGGGAACTTTTCTATGGAATAACAATGTAGAACTTAAATTATTTAAAATAAAATAAAAAATCAGTTCTTAGTCTTTTTTGGTGAAAAAATTGTTTTTATAGACAGTAATAACGTAATTGGTAATATTTATTTGATACGCTTTAATATAGACTTCAGAAGTTTATGTTAAAGTGTATCACATAAATATTTAATATAGAGACAATGATTATTTTTTAAATTGAATAAAATGTTTATAGGCACGACTTTTAGTTGGAGAATTGATATGTCCAAAAATATTCCTAGAACAAATTGCCAGCAGTTTGTTCTAGGAATAAACTTTTATTATTGTATTTTAGTACTTTTAAGTTTTTTTAAAAATATTATACTGTCATTAATTTTTTTTCTCATAATTATGAAATTAATATCCAAGTAATTAAGTAAACTGTGTATTGTAAATTATACAACTTTTACTTTTAACGGATACATTTCTAACCCTAACCACAGACAATACATCATATTACTTACCCTATAAACATACAGGATATATTAAAAAAATTAAACTTTATGAAATGCAAATAAATACTCAAACTTTTTTAAATTATAAATGATAAAAACGAATAAATAATACTTACTTGTGGCATGACATAAATCACTTTTCAACACACATTGGTTTGCCCACAATTGTGCAAACGTGGCAAGTTCTTCATCCCATTCCTACAAAAAAAAAATTTACTTCTACAACTCCGAGTGCGTGGACTTAACGACCTTAAAATTTTAAATTTCGTTTGTTCCCATTTCCGTAAAACATTTGGGGAATCGTTTCTTAGTCGCCCTCTACACTTTCCAAGGAACCTATATTCCAAAGGCTCTAGCAAAATAAGCAGAGAAAACTGCAATGATTTCTAATGATTAGTATTATATGATTATTGCTCTTTAGCCAAAGTAGCGACAGACATTTTTTTGTCTCTAACCCTTACAGTGAGGGAGTTACGGGCGTTACAATCTTTAACGTAAAAGTTAATTTTCTTTATTATTTTTCTTCAATATTTTTGAGAAAACAATTTATAAATTGAAAAAATTAAATTTACTTTTTGAAAGTTAGTTTTTTTATATATATATTATATCAACCCAAGATTAAAAATTTTAAATCCTGCCAAAATAATATACATATGCCGAATACATATTAGTTAGAATCACTCCACACACTCAGTTCCCCGCTATCCAATGTTTGAGACATTGCGCGGTGAGTGGAGAAGCCGCGTTTGTCTGAAAGAGCAGGGAAATATAAGTACCTACGACGATATCCATATATTTATTTGATAATTACATTATATGTTTTTTTAAGCTTCACGCTGTATCCCGCACACAGCAGGGTAGGCAGAGGGAACCTAGTGTTAAGACACTCTGTTCCCCACTTTCTGCCGAATTCTGAGGCCGAATTGTGCCCCCGGGCCACGACTGGCCTTGTAATATTATGTGATATATTTTTACTCACCACTCTGTAGATTCCGTAACCTCGTGGCAAGAGAATATCATCTTTTCCTTTTATGTTGCCTCTAGCTACTCTACTTCGAATTCTACAAATCATAGACGCTGTTGTTGTTATAATAATACACAAAATTAATGCCGGAGCATAAATTTGATGGTTGTGGGTTTGATTCCCACTTAACGATATATTTCAATGGTAGCCAAAGCACGGCGTTCAGGTGCGCTAACATTCAATATTTCAAAAAGCAAACATAGTCTCCTAACAAGGTTTGCCTTTCCTGCTATATGTGGAATAAAATGTGAGCTTTGAAAATCTTTGAAAAGTAGTAAGATCTGTAGATTAATTGTTAAGTATGATCAGTAATTTAAACAAAAATCAGCTATAAGCTGTATCCCGCACACAGCAGGGTAGGCAGAGGGAATCTAGTGTTAAAATACACCGTTCCCCACTTTCCGCCGAGTTCTGGAGGCATTGCGTGTTGAGTGGCGGAACTCAACGCCACGCTTGGCTCGACACCAGAGCGAAGAATTGAAAATATAAATGTAAGTAATCAGTAATTAAATTTTTTTATGAATTATTTTTATACGGAATTTTAATGCTATACAATGTTTTAATGTTGAAAGTACAGTAACATAACTTTTAAATAATGTTTAAACATTAATATAGTACTTAATTAAAAATTTATAAACTTACTTATTAATAACATTGAGAAAAATTTGAGCGTATTCTGGTATTATTGAGAGGTGAACCACGCTGTGGCAAGTTGGTCCCATGACACGATTCTGTTAAAGGTATTTTATTAAAGTAATTTGGTTATGGAGGCCGTAGTGGCGCAGAGAGACCAGCATGCATCTGTAAACGCGACGGTTGTGAGTTCGACTCCACCTCGGGCCAATAAAATATTTAATATTTTCATATCCTCGCTCTGGACTCTCGCTAAAGACGCAAAGCGCGGTGTTGAGTTACGGTTCACTAAATAAACGGTCACACGCAATGCATCGTAGTTCGGCGGAAAGTGAAGAATTGAAGTGCTTTAATGGAAAGGGAGTGTCTGAACACCAGATTCCCAGGTTCCCTCTATCTACACTACTACGTGTGAGATATAGCGTGAAGCTAAACAAATTGGTTATAAACCATGTTTTTCTTTCTGCAGTTTTAAATTTTTGCCTAGTAATGGTCTAGAAATAATGGAACGCAATTTCCCATATAAGAAGAGTGGGAAAATAAAATATATAAAAATCAGCTTCACGCTGTGGGATACAGCAGGGTAGGCAGAGGGTAATATATGTATGTATGTATATATATATATATATATATATATATATA
>JAAIXJ010000108.1:639714-679061 GCA_013403705.1 Heliconius hermathena
ATTGCGTGTTGAGTGGCAGAACTCAACGCCGCGCTTAACCTCGACACCAGAGCGAAGAAATGGAAATATAAATTTAAGTAAATATTTCATCTCCTCGAGTGGGGATCGAACCCACAACCAGTCGGTTTACAGTCACACCTCGTGCCGCTGCGCCACGACTGGCCTCAATTATTGCCTTATTGAGTACTAGAAATATATAATAAAAAATTTTAGATAAATAAGTAGTTTTCAGGTTCCCAGACCCCATTTGACTACCCTGCTATGTGTGGAATACACCGGGAAGCTAAAATAATATTAATAATAATTAGAATAAATAGTTTTGTTTACTTACCGGGTTATAATAAAGGCACATAACATGTACGCCTTCCTCACAAACACCTATCTTCGGGCAGTAATCTCTGATGTGGATACCTTTCTGAGATAGGTCATATTCCCCGATCGCAAGAGAACATAATACTAATATGTTTCTTAATTGTACAATAATTAATATCTGAAAAATATTATATATTATGTTTTTAAATATATTGTAATTGTATAATATTTTTTTTCCCTTTTATTGCAAGGAAATATTTTTTGTAAGCATATTTATTCACATTTTACTCTTATAAAAGCAAGTAGATATGGCAATTTGATAAAAAAATTCTTTAAATTATAACGAGAAAAAAAATCTTAATCATTCGTTGAGCAGGGGCACACATGTGTGACTGTAAACGCGACAAGTTGTGGGTTCAATTCCCACTTGGGGAAACTAATAATTATTGTTTATTATTAATGTTTTCATTTCATCGTTCTGTTAACAAGACAAAACACGAGAGTGAGCGGAGGGGAACCGAAGTGCCCTAACACTAAATTGTCAGGTTCCCTCTGTCCACCTTACAACATGGGCGTGAAGCTGAAAACAAAAGATACCTTTAATACCCTTAATGACCATTTAAAACAGTTTAATATTGTATGTATGTACACAAATCTTACTTGAATGATTTTCATATTGCTTACATTATATTTAATCGAACGTTTGATTTCAACTGTTTACGAACAGAATTCTAGCAAGTCCACCTGTAACTATAATAAACTAAATTATAGATACTATTTAGACATAAGTATAGAAATGCAAAGATTTTTAATAATCTTATTTAAATCCATCTAATTCTATTTTAATAGTGTTATTGAATATTTTGGTACTTGTTCATTAATAGTGCTTATTTTAGTAGTTACGTGTAACTTTATACGTATTAGGCGTTATACTACACGCCTACTATATGTAACTACTGAAATTAAATGCATTTTTGTATAAAAATCCACGACTCGAAGAATAAAGAAAATTGAAGCATTTATCGACGGCATCGAACGAATTCTGTCTGAAAAGGTATCTGCAGAAAAAGCGCAAAGTTTCAAATTCTGAGAAAATTACCATTTTTAACCTTTAAATTACTATTAAGCGACAAACGTGACAAGCTTAGATAAACAAATACAATTCTTATAATTATATGTTACTATTTCATTTAAATTCTAATATTGATATATTAAAAGTTTAAATATACTGTGAAATAAACGTAAATTTTAATAATAAATGTTCTTTTTACTGTGCATATTTCGCTCTTTTTTAGTGCATATTTGAATGCATATTTTGGAATTTTGATATTACAAATAATCCTATGTCTAGTAATCATATCAGCGTTTTTTAGCACCACGCTGTATTCCGCATATAGCAGGATAAGCAGAGGGAACCTAGTGTCAAGACATACCGTTTAACTATTCCGCTTAATTTTCAAGACATTGAGCGTTGAGTGGCAGCATTAAATGCCGCGCTTCGTCTTCTTACCACAGTGACGAAATGAAAATAATTAATTCCTTTGAGTAAGAATCGAACCCACAACCGCCGCGCTTACAGCCACACACTGTGCCACAGCGCCATTTTATTTTTATCTCACCAGATCATTGAAGGCAAAATTATCTAAATATAAATATTTTTTAAAGTGGAAATCGATTAATAGTATCGATTTATTAATATTAATTACTACAATACAAAAAAATGTACCTTATTAATAAACATTTCTTTAAAAAGTAGCTACACCTTCATTTTCACAATAAACACACTCAAATGAACACTTCAATCGATTGTTCGATTGTGTTTACAAAACCATAAAAAAACTAATTACTTTCATCAATGTATGTACACGTACATTTGCAAAAATTCTATAGTTTTGAGATGTACGTTCTATGTATATATTTATCGTGAAGTTAGGCTTTCAAATTTTTTATTCATTGTTCGTTCTCTCGAGAAAAAAATCATCAAACGAAGAAAATCACAATACCAAACCTACACAGTCATCTACAGCTAACTTCAGAGTGACCACGACTCGTTGACCGTACTGTATCGATATCGTTATTTTGTTCTACGCATTTCCCGCATAAAGCAGTGTAGGCAATAAAAACCTAGTGTTGAGACACCTTGTTCTACGCTTTTTGACCAATTTACAGATATTCATACGTTGAAGATTTATAAGGCATTCGTGGCGCTACGCAGTTCTGGTAACATAAAAAAATATGGCGCTGAGTTCCATCACTCAAAATGCAATATCTCTAAATGTTACAAAAATGTACGGAGCGAAGTATCTAAAATATAAATACAGATAAATCGACAAGCTAAAGATTTCGGTGTAAAACACTGTAAATATGTTACTTAGCCATTGCTTAGAAGAATTTTATCATAAAAACTTTATTTTTAAAATTATCTCTGAATTTAATTTTCTTGTAGCCTCACATTGTATCCACACAGCACACAGCAGGGTAGTTAGAGGAAACCTACTACAAAGACACTCAGTTCCACGCCCAATTTTAGAAACATTGCGTGTTGAGTGATGGAACTCAAAGAACTTTGTACTGATACCAGATAGAGGAAATGAATGTAATATATCCCAACGAGTGGAATCGAACCCACAATTGTCGCGCTTACAGTCAGCCATGTGCCGCTTCGCCACGAGCGCCTTAATTTCCTTTTTTCCTCATTCATAAACCTACTATTATTACAAAAATCATACCATACTACTTATGTGAATTATTCCAAAAAGAAAATTGTGACAGTAAAACGAAATAATAGTTAAGTACATTAAATAAAAAGATGATGGAAATAAAAACATCCACAAAACGTTGAAGACATAAGCATTTACGACGTATTTTGTGCGCCATTCCGCCAAACTAAAGACAAGAAATAAACATTTAATATGCTATATTCTACTGTGTATTGTATTATTAAGGTGTCATTATTTTTAAATAAATTCAACATTTACTTGTATTTTGAGCATTGTTTTATGCGCAAATTTTATTTTACTATATAGATAAAATATTATTAACATGAGACACGCTTGAAAACTAGCGTTTTCACAAATAAAATATTATTAATAAGATAATGTTTTGTAAAAAAGAAGAGTAAAAGTAGTAAAGCAAAAAGAATCCAATTTAGATTGGATTCTGTTTACTTTACTACTTTACGCGCTTAGGCGCGCGATGGTGCTCAGTATTCAAATGAGAAGCATTAGTTCAGTACAGTCAACACGTCCTGTCCGCCTTGAAGTTAGGCTTTCTGAACTTTTGCGCATTGTCATTTGGAATGTAAGAGAAAATCTAAAATCAAATCTGCGCAACCTAGAACTACATAAGTTCAGAGCACCTATGACTTGTTGACCATACTGTAAGTAATCGATATTTACTTTTATAAAATAAATATTTTTTTACAGCTACTGGCAAAAGTACGTATTAAAGACTAATTAATATTATTCATAATTACACCAAATTACAACACATATAACACATTTCAAACAAAACAACGCGTAAATATTTAATCCGGACAGCCTATTTTAATCTGTGGAAACTAGAAAATGGAAATGTGGGTCACATCACTTAATTCGATTTTGTCAATTAAGAGACAGTCCGGAGAGCGACAATATCAGCAAAACGGTCCGTCGTCCCTTTAACTTTTTAAATACCAGCTGCTCACCTCCATTACGATTTGTTCCCTTTAAACTTTAGACATTTGTTATTAGTTAAAATACCTTCACACACGAATTCTGTCAAAATGAGACTTCAGCTTTTTGCGATGGCGTTTGTATATGGTTTTAAGATTAAAATTAGTTAGTTTATACCTATATACATATATATTAATTATTCACTCATCTTCAAAGCATACGAATAGATTAAAAAAATTGATATATAGGTACATATATAAATCAATGTTTTTTTTGTTTATTTTATGTATAAATAAGCTACATTATGCTTAATAAAACTACTACTCTAACGAAATGGTATAATAAATATCTATTTTTATTAAATTTCCAAAATTTTCTTCCATTCATAAGCAAAATATCATACAAGTTATTTCGTTAATGATAATTATAACAAAACTTTTTTTTCAACTTCACGCTATACAATCATTGCAGGGTAGACAGAGGGAACCTAAGAATTTAGTGTTGAGATAGATCTCAACTGGGTATACTCAAATGGGTATATCCATTAAGACACTTTCGTTCTCCACTCTGCGCCGAGCTCAGGTGGCATTGCGTTGGCGTTCGAGGTATTGCGTGTTGAGACTTTGAGAGTCGTAATTCAACGCCGCACTTTGCTTTGTTACCAAAGCTAAGAAATGAAAATATTAAATAATTCGTTCCCTCGAGTGGGAATTGAATCCACAACCTGTTACGTTTACAGTCGTACGCATTTGAACCTGCGCCACGATGATCTCCTATAACATAATTATTACTTAAATACATATTTATAACTGGAAACTTAAACATTAATTACGATATTTAATGATATTCTTTATAAAGCCGCAAAAAATATCGATTTATTATAAACATAATAGTGATTTGATTTAAAATATAATACTGACAATTACCTTAAGTTACCGACCGTTACTAAAATATTACTCGTATAGGAACATAGTTTTTGCTAAGCATAGTTAAGTCGTTAAATATACATTAGTTACGGTTTAAAGCAAAGAAATGGTGTGAAAAATAGGTGTCGAAATACTTAAAGAAAGGCTATAGGAATATTTTTCTTCTTTCTTTTATAGTATAAAATAAATGTTTTAAAGTAAAAATGTTGAAGTATAACAATTTTTTTAATGATAATTAGAATTCGTTTATTAATATTTTATAAGGAAATATAAATGCAGACCATAGGCTTTAAGTGGATAAAAAAAATAAAATAACCAGGTCAAAGGACTCCAAATAACAGTAAATTCCATATTTTGATCCTTTAAGCCTTCGGTCATTGACAGCAAGCCTACTCGATAATTACATATGCATTCCTCTCTAACATATACCGTTATAACAATATGAGAAAGAGACAGAAAAAACAACGGTACTTAATTTCTATCAAAGTCAAGGACATGACAGCCACGAATGTGAGAGCAAGACAACGCTATACAAATAACAGAGATAAAGATAGTGGCTCAGTTCAGATGAAGAGAGAATACTAACGTGTACAAACGCTCGCGCCGCGAGAATATTCGATTTTTGAAACTACTTCTACACTATTGAACTTATAATGCAGTGACTTATTGTTATTTTATTTATCTTTTTAGTAAAATTCTAATATTCATAATTATATTTATTCATAAAAGTTTTGTTAAATGCTGTATATAATTTAGTATTTGTGTTAAAATAAATAGTGATTACGTGGTACAAATGTACCGGTGCATGAATCGTGACTTGTGCTCAGTTTTCTATTTTATATGATAGACTAAAAAGTTACAAAGTAACTATTTATACGACTTTCATTTTATTATTGCTTGTAAATAATTTAAACTAAAAAGTAAACAATTGTGGGTAAGTCTCAATTTTTATTTTAATAATTTCTTATCTTCTATATTCTTTACATTTCGCGAGGATTATTTTAGATCTATTATGTACTCGAGGCCGGTCGTGGCGGAGCGGCACGAGGTGTGACTGCAAAACCGACTGGTTGTGGATTCGATCCCCACTCGAGGAGATGAAATATTTACTTAAATTTATATTTCCATCTTCGCTCTGGTGTCGAGGTTAAGCACGGCGTTGAGTTCTGCCACTCAACACGCAATGCCTCCAAAATTCGGCAAAAAGTGGGGACGGAGTGTCTTAACACTAGGTTCCCTCTGCCTACCCTGCTGTGTGCGGGATACAGCGTGAAGCTAATTTAATTTAATTTAATTTTAATTTATTATGTACTATAGAACTTAACTATTATGATAAAATATTAAGTACAAAAAACAGTGGAATATTCACTATTTATGGACTTGAATGTTTAAAATGCTTCACGAGTCGAGTATTTGAAGTGTGTTGTATGCAGTTACTAAAATTCTAGAAATATTTTTTTAATGACCCATATACATATAACTATGTACATGTATAGGTACAAACACGTGTAAATATTAAAAAAAATTGAACATTTATATCTATTATTAATTAGTATTTAATTACTGATTTACTTTTGATAATCCATAGATAAAACTATATATTATATAGGTATAACTTTGTTAATCTATGCTAATACTCTAAAGCTGGAGAGTACCTTTGGTTCAATCTGTTTAGCTGAATTAATTTCAGTAACTACTGGTTCGAATTGAAAAAATATTAGTTGAAGTTGAAGTTTGCAAAATCCAAGAGATATGTAACACCTAGGCTCTAAGAAGAAAATATTAATATTCAAATTATCCACATTATCTTGAAATATTTAACGTGGCCTATTGAACTCACGACCATCGCTTATTGTAAGTGCCTACATATCAAATGTGCCACAATGGCGTTAGACACATTCTTGAACACATGATGATAGCTCCACGCTTTTTATCGCATAGCAGGGTGGACAGAGGCAAACTAGTGTTAAAACACTCCGCTGCTCAAAGCCACGCTTTGTCTAGCAGAGCGAAGAAATGGCGATAAATATAATATTATAATTATTTCCCCTAGTGATGACAGAATCCACAACCGTCGCGTTTACAGCCACACGTTGCACCACTGCGCCATGACGATGATTATTATTTTATTACGTACATAAATTATAAGTTAAACTTAACTTAGCTTCACGCTTTATCCCTAGCGGGGTAGTCAGAGAGAACGGAGCGCCAAACGCTACAGTCTCTACATACCTCTTTCGCCTCGTCCACTGTCATCAACCTCTTCATACATGCCCTTCGGGGGGTCCTCATGCTTTTTACGTGACCTTCCTCCAGTATCTTTGATACTGTGTTTTCGAAGGTCAACCGAGGTCTCCCCCTACCTCTCTTACCGCTCACTTTTCCATCATAAATCTTTTTTGCCATTCTTTCATCACTCATTCGTTCGACGTGCCCAAACCAGCTGAGCACGTTCTTCTTCATTCTCACTGTGACATCCTCGCTAGTAGCTGCCATTCTGTGTACCTCTTCATTGCGGATTCGATCAGCTAAGCTGACTCCGCATATTCTAGAAAGAGATCGCATCTCCACAGCATCCATCTTTCTTATAAATTATAAGTTAAACTATAAAATATAGGCTTTATGGTAAAAAACTAGGCTTTACTGGTCTCTTCTTATAAAAATACACAGTTGAAAATCTCTACTACGCCTATTACTTTCTATTTAAAAAAAAATACACAAATATTTCCAAGTTAGACAACAGTACAACAGTTCATCAAAATTGGTTCAGTAGTTTTTGAAATACAGATATCCACACATCTACACGTCTAATAGATGTCAGTTTTTCCGTAAGTATCAATTGATACTTACATAAAACTGACATCTACTTATTTAGAAAACGTATAAAAATTTGAACGTAGCGGGACTCGATCCCGCGACTTTTGGAAACCGACCAAAATACGTTTTCTAAATAAGTATTTTTCTTTCCTAAGAGTGGAATAACACTAAAAATTTTAAAAACAGACATCTATTAGAAAAGTAATTTAATTGGTATAAAAAGCCTATTTGAAACTGGTATAATTTTTTAAAAATATCTTTTTATTTGTTACGAAAAGTGATTCATTCTCGTTTTAAATCAAGGGCATTTATCTTACGTTTATTAAACATATATAAAAACATAATATATACACAGTTATCTAAACATCGGTAGAAGAAAATGAACCCACAATCATTGCGTGCGTCTAGCAGTTAGACACGTCCCAATTGCGCCTTGGAGACATTACATTAATTATACATATTTTTATATATTCATTTATATTATATGTTTTCTAAATGTGACACTAACACGATGTTTAATACCGTAGCTTATATAGTTGTTATACAGTACATAATATTTTTTATTATTATTATAGATCATTGAAATTTTACGTTTAAATAGTAAAAAATATATAGAAACCAGAAATAACGTATTATTAAGACTTATCTATATTTATAATTTTTATCACGAAAAATACCTGCATACCATCCATTTATAATTCAAATAAGCCATTAGGTGATTTAACTTAACGCCGCACTCTGTCTAACAAGAGTAAGTTTTTTTTTACTTTACACTCTATATTCCCGCATGTATCTTACTGCATTAGCTTAGGGCAGAGTTCAATCTGCTTATAAAAGGGTAAAGCATATACCCTTAAGTAAGCAGATTGAACCCAGCGATATAGACAATTAACCACTTTCCGCCTATTTTTTGAGATATTGTGTATTGAGCGGTTAAACTCAGCGCCGCGTTATTTCTTTTTACCAAAACGAAAAAATGAAAATAATTCATTCCCTAATTGGGAATCGAATCCATAACCATTGCACTAAAACGCTTATTGTTTATATTTAGAACAAATTCGTTTTATAATAAACAAAAGACCAAAGAAACAAAGTAAATAGACAATTTTATTTAAGACTATCACACTCAATCTGTTTTTTACTGCCGACGTTTTATTGCTAGAGATGGTGTCTTCAGTCTTGTCATCTTTCCTTATGAACTGAAAGCTTTATAGCCACAATTAGAACTAAATTTTATTATCTGGTATTTTTAATACAAAATTTTATTATATCATATCCGTGTTTATTTTAAAATTAAATCAAGTTTATCTTAAGATATGACATACATATCTTTAGTTATCGATATGTGTTTTTTTAAGTATTATTTTGTGATTTTAATCGTTTGTACAAAAAAAATGCAAACGCTTTTGGTCAAAGATGAGTAATATTTTCTTCACAAATTGACTGAAGTATGAAAAGAGAATATTATAATAAATCAGTATGTTAGCTAATTTAGATACCAATTTAATGTAGAGAAACAGAGACAAAATTGTTAACTTCCCCTCATTGAGAATCGAATATCATATCGATAATCGAATTCATAACCTTCACAGGCTGTATATAAGTACTATGTAGGTACTTTTCAACTGGACTATATAGAAATCAAAAACATTTAATTGAATTAAATCAACAGAGAGATCTGTATCCCGCACACAGCAGGAGAACCAATCTACACAGAACGCTAAGACAATTCGTTCCCCGCTTTCTGCTGACTTCTGGAGAGATTGCGTGTTGAGTGGCGGAACTCAACGCCGCGCTTTGCCTCCACACTAGAGCAAAGAAATAAAAATAAATATTTTATTTCCTCGAGTGGGAACCTAACCCATAACCAATCGCGTTTACAGTCACACACTTGTGGCCCTGCGCCACGACTGGCCTATATTGAAGTCACTCTTTATTAACCCTAGTAAGGTACTGATATTCAAAAGAAATAACGATTTAATATATTATGTTGTCATTATTAAATGCTGCTACAATAAAATTGAAAAAAATATTTATGTATTACAATTACAAATTTTGTAGGTCGATTTAAAACTCTGATTTGCGTTTTATTTACCTCTTTAATACCATCACGGTC
The DNA here is from genome assembly GCA_013403705.1 of Heliconius hermathena. Taxonomy (NCBI): domain Eukaryota; kingdom Metazoa; phylum Arthropoda; class Insecta; order Lepidoptera; family Nymphalidae; genus Heliconius; species Heliconius hermathena. The sequence continues at coordinate 649,539 of JAAIXJ010000108.1, forward strand.
ATCAATGTAATAAGTTTTTAAGTGTGTCAATAACTCTCTGCCGATATGTTTTAAACCGTTTAAAAGTATATTTTATTTTTATTTTTATTGCAATATTGACGTGTTTATACTGCAGCAGTCTTTTACTTTAGTAATTACAGTTGCCTAGTAAGATAATAATTGTAAATAATAAGTTTATGTGATGTTTTGATACCTCGTGAAGTATATTGGATTTGGATTTTGTGTTGTTTTAAATATAATAAAATTTAAAAATCGTTTTAGCTACATATATTGTTACTCTTTAATATTTAAAGAGACATTGGATAAAATTTATCGGTATAACTCTTTAGACATGGCTCAGGGGAAGTGTGATTGTAAAAATTGACTGGTTGTGGGTTCGATCCCCATTCTATGAAATGAAATATTTTTTTACATTAATGTTTTCATTTGTTCGCCCTGGTGCCGCGGCAAAGCGCGGCGTCTGCTACTGTTCTGCCTACCCTGCTGTGTGCGGGATACAGCGTGAAGCTGATTTAATTTTTTAACTCAACACCGCGCTTTGTCTTGTCACCAAAGCCAGAGGAACACCCTGACGGCCTTTGCCTGTTTTACTTAAAGCTATACTCTATTTAACTAACGCAGATCGATCGAATCGATTAAAATTCGAGGCATAACGTGTTGAGTGACGTAACTCAACACCGAACTTTACTTTTTTACTAAAGCGGGGAATGTGTATAATTCATTCCTAGACTACAAACATTGAACAGTCAACAAACAACAGCCGCTACGCCACAGTGGCCATACTACAGGTTTTATTATTACAAAAAAAACCATCACTTTATACTACTTTCAATTACGTACAATCTAACATTCATCTTTACCAAGTCGGTAAAACGGGAACCTGGCGTAGCGGTCAGGTGGAAAGGCAAACGACCTACCTGCGATGACGTCACACTGTACCGCTATGAAGTTAGGCGCAGTGTACATTTACGGAAATTCCCCCTAATTTGCATATATAAAATATATTTTTATCACTTGTATAGTGTTTTTTGTTAGTATACTTAATTTAAATGCTAATTACACTGTAATAATTTGTTTTTAATATAGTAATTTAGTATTTTTTTTAATTAAAAACTACTGCGTTCTCTTTTTATCTGTATATAAATAATTATTATCATGTTTCTCTTTCCTTATTATTATTAACTCTTATTAAAATAAAACAAGTTTCACGCTGTATCCTGTAAATATAGGGAGCCTAGCCTGTAGGTATAGGGACCCTAGTGTTAAAGCACTCCGTTAATAATTTCATTAATTCTCATTGAATTCCTACAGTTGTCCTTTTTTTCCTTCATTTTAATTATTACTAAATATGTTATTGCAAGTCTTTACTGTACTTTTAAAGTAACTTTATTTACGGCAACATTCGGCAGCCATACGTTTACACAATAAGCTTGTTGTCTTGGAAGATGTCTTTATTCTATCAAAACTTAATAAAATAATTTAGAAAAATTCAATATTTAAATGAATAAATATTTTATAGTATATCTTTAGTTCTCTACACTGTGTGCTCTAATCATTACTCATCCACTGTTTATCGTAATTTGTTTAGGAAGTTTGTTCAGTTTGATCTAAAACTTATTACAGCGTTAGTAAATGAAATAATTTGGTAACAGCTTGTATGGAAATAGACTTCTTTTTATATAACCTTTAGGTTGAATGCCCTTTTGTATTAAAGAATGGAGTTTAATTCCGCTATTTATTTTATATATAAATCATAATTTTTGTCTGTTTATTTGTGCATTTGTTCACGCTAATCTCAGAAATTCGATTAGATTATGAGAATTAGATTAACAAAAATTATATGATAATGATAATATCAGAAATAACCGATTTAATTGCAGTTTTCAATATTGTATTTTGGTAAGGTTCCCTTAACACTTAGTGTTTTGTTTTACTTCAATCCGCTTATATTTAATTAAAAATGTTATAACATTTTATAGAATGTTATTTCACAAAATTGCTATGAATAATTGTATTATTGAATTAGCTGAAATTTTACTTTTCACGCGACAGTTTTAACACTAGGCTCCATTCCTTTGCTTACACTTCTTCAGACGGGATACAGCGTGAAGCTAAAAAAAACATAAGAAAATAAAAGTAATGTAAAACAGATTAGTAAATTACGTAGTACAAGCGGGCGAAGCCGCGAGCGGATCGCTAGTTACTACAAAATTTCTAAATATACTTATTACGTAAAAGCTCTAGAAACTAAAAGGAATTAGGTCCTCAGTACTCTCATATCTATTTGGTTTGGTTCTTGGCAAAAAGTCCACTCCTTTATGTGATTCATCGATATTTCACGTTAAACGTAATTCGAACGGAAGAAACTATCTAATCTATGTCGAAACCGTAATTTTACTTACCTGCTGCTTACCTTACAGAATATAAAAGAAATTCTTTAGTCAAATTCCTTTAGCTTATTGTGAAATATTCTACGAATTTTTATGAATCATGTCTTTGATAGATAAAGGATAGGTTGTAAATATTTTTTGGATTAAAAAATACAAATAGTTGTTTCCAATGGGTAAAGAAATTGACAGATAATATAATTTTAGATTTTTGTCGAATTATTACGCGATCTTTTGATTCCTTTTAGTAATGTAAAAAAAATATCCAGAAGTATATATGATATGTTTTGTCTCAATGGGGCCGTAAACAATGTGGAGGCCATCTTGCATAGTGGCGCAAAGGGACAACCTAGACTATTAACGATGGTTGTTAGTTCGGTCCTTGCTCGGATGAACGATATATTATTATACAAAATATTTTCATTTTTCCGCTCGAAATGACTCGATAATTAAGCGGAAATTTGAAACCGTGTCTTAATATTCTATAGAAAGTGAACTTTGCCTATCCTGTTAACGGGAATATATGTAGTGTTAGCGAACTCGTGTAAAAGAGGGTAGATGTTGGTGAAAAAGATGATAAACGCAGTGGTATTGTGTCAATCGGGGATAGTTGCTTGTAGGCAACGACCCTTATTGGAAGGAAACTAATGAGAAGTATTGTTAGTAGGTGATACATATCACTTATTGCAATTACACAGTATCCCTTTCCAAATAGTTTAGAAACGTATAGACGATGTGCGTTTTTATCGTGTTTTTTTAATTGTTGTTAACCGCTTCCGATTTCTAACAGTAGGTACATGTGCGTACGTACTTACGTGGTCAGTGGCGGAATTCAACGCTGAACCAAACAGATATAGATATGTATATCATATTATATATCAGATAGATAAGATCTCTTATTAAAATTGAACCAATTAATTATATAATTATGTAAACTACAGACGTGAAATATTCCAAATGGGCTTTCATACAGTTAAACATTAGTTAACATACATATCATGTTTTTGCCATAATATATACAACTTAGTGTCATTGCCACTTACATTAAAATGATAGATGCTATCAAACACGAACTCGTTGAACCGGTAAATAATACCGGTAGCCCATTCGTTCGATAAAATATTAATAAGGCAGATAAAACTCGATGCGAAGTGTTCGGTATTTTGTAATCGATTCTTTTAAAATTACACATTTGGTCGTCCTGAAATGGAGATGCTCACGTTTTTATGTAATCTTTACTTTATATGTTTTTTACTGTACTTACCGCTTGTTATAATATAAAACCGGTTAAGTGCTAGTCCTAAGGCCAATCGGGGGTTCCGTATAAAATAAATAAATCAGCTCCACGCTGTATCCCACATACAACAGGGTAGGCAGAGAGAACCTTGTGATAAGACACTCTGTTCCTCACTTTCCGCCGAATTTTTTGAAGGCATTACGTGATGAGTGGCAGAACTCAATGCCAGCATTTTCCTTTGGTGCCACAGCGAAGAAATGAAAATATTAAGAAGTAATAAATCATTCTCTCGAGTGGGAATCGAACCCACAACTGTCACTTTACAGTTACATTCTTGTGCCCCTGCGTCACGACGTTCAACGCAAATGTAACGCTAATGCGGGCGAAGCCGCAGTTAAAATCTAGTCATTTAATATAATTTTACTGCCTCGAATTGACAGACACCAAAGACATCAAATATTAAGCAATATTATATGTAATAATAAAATTTTAAATTACTTCCGTAATATTCCTTTACGTACCCAGTCGTATATGATGGAGACATTCTCATTACAAAGTGAAGCCGACCTTAAACGAGTCGAGAAAGTCGGATATTACTTTTACACTTATTACCAAGATGATTGTTAGAAAGTAATGATTTTAAGGTAATTTAAATATATAATAATGATCTACGCGTCCGAATTATTTTAGTAAAAACTGTTGTGTATGTAAAATCATACAATAAAATGAATTCCACGAGGCCGGTATCCTATTCTATCAGGGTCGGCAAATAGAACCTAATAAGATCGTTCGTTGTATTGAGTTGACGGAGCACAACGCTACGTTCTGTCTTGTTGCCAGAGCATTAAAAGGAAGATAATTCAATTCCCCCCGAATGAGAATCGAACCCACAACCGTCGCGTTTACATTCTCAGGCTGATTCACACTTAACGTGAGATAAAGAATGTCTACATTTCATATAATATCTGCAACGCGCATGCACTGAAATCGAAATTTCTCTTATAAAAATGTACGAGCGGCGAAATTCACAGCCACCAGAGATGGAGCGTGAAGCAGATCTTACCCATCTTTTATTTATCTAGATCAGGGGCTCCCAATCTTTTCTTGATCAAGGACCATTTTTATATAATATCATTCTTGGTAGCAGGTACCACTATGCATGCAGGTATAATAAAAATTAACTGTGATAATCAAACAGAAACTTCGCCTCACCATCCTCAATCATAAAATTAAAATCGTTCGCGGACTATATTTATGCTTCTGCGGACCACTGGTTGGGAACCACTGATCTAGAAGGAATGTGCTATGAATATATGATTTTAGCGTGTTTTACAATATGTTATAAATTCTTTATATTTCTGTTAAAATCATACGAGTATAATGAAAACTTAGTAAAAAGCAACTTATAGTAATTTAATTCTCTGGTATCCAATAAAAAAATAAGTAAATCTATTAAATCTGTAAAATAATTAAAGTATTGTTTTCATCGGTTAAGGACAGATCATCTATTTTCATGTAACAAGAACAGAGAAATCTAACTTTTTTTTCCATCCCCTAAAAAGCAGGGTAGGCAGAAGGAACCTATTCTCTCAACAACCCCATTCTCTGCTTCCAGCCGTATTCGAGACATGTATCGTAACTACGTATTACGTACGTATTTTTTTTATATGTAACTTTACAATTGTATAGCAGAATAGAATGTAGGCCACAAATTATGTACTTTACATAATAATTATATATTATAATTTATATATTATGGCTATAATATAACAATAAGTTTAACCGACCGAAGCCACGTTTATTTTGCTGGTTTTATATAACGATGCATGAACGATAAATAAATAACTTAAAAATGTAACGTTGGCATGTTTAATATTATCACGAACGGCTCGTTGAGCCGATCGTGATGGAACGCTAGTGTACATCAATACAGCTTGCATTCTAAAAATGGATTAAAATTTAAAAATGATTTATGTATAAGAATAGTAAAATAGAATATAATTTATATCGTTTTCAATTTTATTTATGTTTTTGATTAGTTTATTATTACAGTAGTATTTTCTTTTCCTTGCTCTGGTAAAAACACAAAGTATAGCGTTGAGTTCCGTTATTCAATATGCAATGTCTTGAGAATTGGGCGGAAACTTGTGAACGGAATGTCTTAACACTAGATTGTTTTTGCCTCCCCCGGTACATGCGAGATACAGGGCATACAGTCCGCCTACCTGCTGTAGTCGATAGTTATTGATTCGATTTTCACTCGTAGATATAAACTATTCTCTTTGCTTATATAGAAAAACAAAGGACGGCGTTGTCTTGCATTATAAAGAATGGAATTTTAAATATATTCTTAATCAACTTGTAGAAAATGTAAATTGAAACTCAGATTGATTCAAGGTAGCGTTAAATGGACGTGTACCCATTTTTCTTTGTCACAGTCCATCTGAATACTCTTTGTAATATAACTAGTCGTTGCCTGCATCTTCGTGGCGCAGACGACTGTGGTTATATGTAAAAGTACAGTACGGTCAACTAGTCGTGGCCACCCTGAAGTTTTTGTGCTTTATGCCCATTATTCACTAGGGAATAAGGATTCCTTCAAAATTTCCTATATTCAAAAGTAAGAAATATACTAAAATTAAATATGCGCATCCGTCTACAGCTAACTTCAGGGCGACTACAACATGTCGACCGTACTGTAAAATGGAGAATATCACTTTTCCCGTTCTCGTTGGAAATTCGAGAAAACCTCAGCTAGTGCTTTCTTACATTTCCTTATCTATCTATATATATATATGACAAAATTCTAATTTCGAAGTCCAGTAATTTCGTCTGTGCGTTATTTTTCAATCAATAAGTGAAGAAAATAGATAAAACTACACAGTTATTATTTACTTGTACAAAAAAAAAAAAATATAATTTAAGTATTTTTTTTCTTTTAAGAAAAATCATAATTATTTTCATGTTTAATTAAAGAGCCGAAACAATTTAATTTCCTTTCAACGAGTTGACTCTTTATCCTGTTTTCGACAGTAATTGATGTCTTAAAAGTGTTATTCGTTTAACTTTTTTCGTTAATCGATTTTGTGAAGCTAATTACTTTTTAAGTCTTTTACAGTTTGAAATAAGTTTGGTGTGTACCGATTTCAATGTTAAATAATTACCAGTTCATATTTCGAGTTTTTTTTATTTTATTTATTTATTTCTTTATGTGTACACCAACTATATAAAAATACACAAAGAAACAGAAAAGAAAACAAATGTACAAAAAGGTGGTCTTATGGCTAAGTTGCCATCTCTTCCAGATAACCTTCAGGGCGAAACTGTCATAATATTAAGAAGGTGGGTGTGGGACATAGTTAAAAAAGTATATTAATAAACAATAAATGAATTTAGATATAAACAAAATAATATACTGATATATAGATATTTCTAATATAATACAATAAATAGACTAATAAACAATATACATACATACACACACACATACAGTAAAATATATATATAAAAATATATACACACATAAAACATACATAAAATAGATCCAATGTAGACAGTGATAATTCATGAAGTTGGTATTCGAGTTTAGTATTAGATTCAGAGAAAAATAGAGATATATTTAAAAGAAAAAAAATATACATATTTTGCTTCTGGCTATAACCATATACTATAGTGTTTGTGAATTCGGTCTGCGCTAGGGGAATGGATTATTTTCATTTCGACGTTGTTCTGCCACTCAACACGTAATGTCCTAAATTCTCTACCTAACGCTTACGAAAACCTAAATTACATTAATTTAAATATTCAAAAATTCTAAGCTTTTTAATATCCCGTGCATAGCAGAGTAGGCAGAAGGAACCTGGAAGGCTAGTGGTAAGACACTCCGTTCCCATTAAGTCTGTTTCCCACTTTCCGCCGAATTCTGGAAGCGTTGCATGTTGAGTGGTACAACTCAACGCCATGCTTCGCCTTTTTACCAGAGCGAGAAAATAAAAATGTTAAATATTTTATTTTCTTCGAACGGGAAACGAATCCACAACCTATGGCTTTTACAGTAGCACGCTAGTGCCTAGACCTCTAGATTTGTTTTTCACAAAAAAAGATCTAGAAGTCTAGGTCAATTTAAACAATATATCTTATTCCTACATAATCCAAAGTAAACAATATAAACCTAATATTTCATAGTACAGAGGGTGCCTAGTAACAAATTACTCCATTCTGGACCGTTGCGTGTTTGATGGCGTAACTCAATGCCGTAGTTTGTCTTAATCAGACTGGCTGGAAGTATACAAATTGGCATATCAGCTTAGAATGTAAAGTTGCTAATACCTTTTTTATTTCTTCGATATATAGATTTTTACCTTTGTCCTTTAAAGCTATTAGCGAAATCTATAACATAGGCCATAAAGATTCCTTATGGCAAAAAAAATAAGTAATTAATAATTAAGAATATTGACAGTTGCATCTCAATACATTTTTGATTATAAAATTGTTTTCCATTAAGGTTCCCTCGGCCACCTTACTATGTCCGGGATACGGCGTGAAGCTAAAAAAATGGAATTTAGTAGACTGGCACAGGAATGTTTTTCCTCTATACTCTCTTACCATCTTTTCTCCTGATTTAGAGCTAGATTGCTATGGAGGCGGTCAAACCTAAATTTAAAAAGATTGAGTACTTTTATTATAAAAGTAAAAACATATCATTACATTATTTTTCAATAAACAATAAAACAACATAACGTCTATAAAATTCATATTTTTTTGTTTCAGTTACAAAATGGCGCGTTACGCACTAGTACTAGTGCTGTGTCAGTTTTTTACTTTACCTTTATTAACACAGAGTAATGACAATGATCCCCTGATGGACTTGGCTGGTTCTTTCCTCCAGAATGTTGTGGGCAATTTCGTTCAAGGAGATGCTGGTAAAAATATAGGATCGTTGTTCGGACAAGATGGCTCAGCTGCAGATATGCTGTCTGGTAATATACTTTTATTTTTGTTTTCTATTATTTATTTAATACATGAAGCCATCATGGCACAGCATCGGGTAGTAAACGCGACGGTTATGTGTTCGATTCCCACTCTGGTAATGAGTAAATTTTATTTCTCGTTCTGGTAGAAGGACAACACGCGGCATTGAGCTCCGCCACTCAATGCGAAATGACTAGGTTCCCTTTGCCGATCCTGGTATGCGAGAGAACCGTAAAGCTGCTTTTTCAGAGCACTGGATAGCCCATCTTTTTGTTTAGGTTTCTTTTAAACATATAGCATATGTTATGGTCTAGACGTCTAGTCTATAGTTTTATAAAGAAAAAATCTATTACTTAGCATTATTCAATATGATTCTACATTTCAAGTGAACTATTTCTTTCCTAAAAGTTTTTGATAAATAACTAAACCAAAATTAGGTACTACTGTTCACTGTGCCTAGGATAATTGTAAGTTTAAAACTTATAAGTTTTACTGATCTAGTTTAGTAAAGAAAATGAGAATTAACTGGTGCGTGACTATGAGCAAATAACTATTATTAACCTAGGCATCTGTCGTGTAACTTGTGAAAGTACTGTTAAACAGTACTCACACATCGAAAATTTCAATGATGCGAACCTTAATGATGATCCCACGTGTTAAATAATGGCTACTTTGAATTAAGTTATTATTATTTAAGAATTTAGGGCCATCGGAGCGCAGCGGCGCAGCATTTCACTGTAACCGCGATGGTTGAGGGTTCGATTCCCGTACGAATAATTAATTATTTTCATATCGCCGTTCTGGTCAGAAGATGTAGCGCGGCGTTAAGTTTTGTCACTCGACACGCAATGTCTCGAGAATTAGTCGGAAAGCGGCGATGGGCTTCATCTGATTACCTAGCTATATGCGAGATACGTTAAAAAAATATAGATATGTAATATAATCATGATCATTTCTCGATCTGTCAAAAGATTATATTTTACTTACAATTTAATATACCTATCATCAGTTAACAGTATCCACAATTCATTAAACAAATGTTTTAATAATTGAAATAAATTGACAAAAAAACTTTATTAGTAATAAAAAATTAAAAGATAATTGACCATTAATTTCAATTTATAGGCTTGGGGAGCTTATTGGGTGGTCAGGACGGCAAGATCGATCCGTCACTCGTCGGTTCCATGGTTTCCATGTTCGCACAGCAAATGGTATCTAACAACCAAAACCAGAATCAAAGGCAAAAAAGACAGGCAGAGTCGAATGATTTTAATATGGACAGCCTTTTAAGCTTAGCATCAGGGTTTCTAGGAAACAAGAATACAGCAAGCATTTTGCCTTTAGTAATGAACACGATCAGCTCGTTTACTGATGAGGAGAGTCAAAAACGGGCTGACAGTCACAAAGATCATTCGTCTTTTCTACCACCTTTCTTGGAGAAAGCTCATTTGTACTGGGATATTTTCATTAATTCTGAATTGGGAAGAACTGTTTGGGAAAAATCAGGACTCAAACGGGCAACCAAAGCCTTTGTTGGGCCTGATGGCAATATAAGTTTTGAGCAAATGTTCAAGAGTTTCGAGAACCATTCGTTCAGACGACACTGGATTAAGGCGGTCGCGAATTATTTGACAGAAACCGTAGTGCATGTGGCTAAGCCGGAGGTTTATCAAAGGTAAGATTTTTTTGTTATTTTGGACCAAGATAAATAAATATAAAGCATTTTTTATGTAGAGAAATAATAAAAAAATATACATAAATATAAAATTGCTTTATAATTCATTTTACAAAGAGATTTTATTTATTCCTTAGTTTTAGGATTGCGTACCAAAATAATAAAACCCTTAAACCGAGTACCTATTACTAAGACTTCGTTGTCTGTCCGTCTGCTTTGAAGTTTGACTTTCTGAACGTTTGCGCATTGTACGCTCAGGAAGAAAATTATTTAAAATTTTATTTTACTTTGATTACTTTTCTTCCTAAAAATTAAATCTGTGCTTATTGGATTTTGCTTAAAAGCTAAGCTATATCAAGTACTAAGCAAAAATAAAAGTATTTTACGAAATTGACTTTTTTTCTGCAAGGGAATTTAGTGACTAAGACATTCAGTTCCCCACTTTTCACTAAATGTTTCACACATTGCGTATCGAGTGATGAATCTCTACGCCGCGTTTTCTCGACACCAGAACCAGTTTAATAAAATAATTTATTCCTCCAAATCGTATCCTACAAACGTCGCGGTAATGGTCAAATGCTGTATGTGTTTTGTTTATTTATTTAAAATAATCTCTTCCAGATATCTATCATCAGGTCAATTTATAGTGAACAGCTTCCTAGACTCACAAGGTTTGCCCAAAAACCTGCATTTCGACACAAAGAACCCTGAGAAATCCATAACGAAATTGGCAAACTACGTTTCCAGAAGATTCTTCGATATGGACACTGACGTTTCTGAATATGTGAAACCGGCCATTGAATATATGAAGGTGTTCAATTATTATTTATATTATTTAAAGTGATGATTAATATTGGTTTTAGTGACATGTTTTAAATACATAGTAAATAATAATTATTTTAGATTTAAAAAGTTACTGTAACTTATTCTTTTTACTAAGGTTTTTTATTCTGATTATTATTGTAGAAACATCTTGTAGTGCCATTCGTGGCGCAGAGGCACAAAGTGTGACTGCAAAATCGACTGGTTGTGGGTTCGAAACCCTCTCGAGGAAATGAAATTCTATTTAAATTTATATTTTCATTTCTTCGGTCTGGTGCCGAGCTAAAACGCAGCGTTGAGTTCCACCACTCAACACGCAATGCTTCCAGATTTCGACGAAACGTAGGGAATGGAGTGTCTTAACACTAGGTTCTCTCTGCCTACCCTGATGTGTGCGGGATACGGCGTGAAGGTGACTGTAGAATGTAGAGTCATAATAAAAGACGTAGCGTTTAAGGTTTTTTTTAGTTTTTGTCATAATATACTAAGACGTAACTAACTACGTAACTCATGTAAATCTCACTAAATGTATGATTTTTATAAAATACATTACTACGATATTTTATATAAATATTGAACGTGGCATTTAGGAATTATTAGAGGCTTTGATAAAATTTTGCTATATTCAAAGTTCAAAATGGAAGTTCCATTGAATTGATGACCATGCAGCCCGTGCTACTAATGTAATGCGCTACGACACTTGCTAGACAATACCCAATGGTTATAGGTTCAATTCCCACATGACAAAATACTTACAATTGACACTTAACCACAAAACTCCACAGCAAACACTAAAAATGGCGAAGGCCGCCTCAATGAAGCTGGCGTCCCGCGCCGACTACGCCGCCATCGCGGAGCGCCTCACCGACACCCTCAACCTGGAGCTCATCGAGCCCGTGCTGAGGGTCTACCGCGCCTACCTACACTCGCTGCAGAACCCGCACTGCGCGGAACATCTCATGTGTCTGGTTAACAGACATCACGATGGAGATAAGCAAGGTTAGTAATGGTTTTCTTTATTCATACTATTTCTTAAGCGATACTATAGATAGCAGAGGCCGTCGTAACGCGACGGTTGCGGATTCTATTTCCGGTTGGAAAATTAATTAATTAATTATTTTTATTTCTTCGCTTTGGTAGTGAGATAAAAGCGCGGCGTTGAATTTGGCACTCAACATGCTATTTCTCGCAAATTAGACTGAAAGTGAGAAATGGAGTGTCTTAACACCAAGTTGCCTCTTCTTACATTGCTATATGCGGAATAAAATGTGAAGCATATTAAAGAAACATTAACTTTAACAAATAGGTGCAGATATCAGACAATTACAAAATAAAGAACATTATAATGTAGCTGGATTTGAACCTATGTTTCATTACATGTGTTTTTAGTACTCGAAGATAGCTAAAATGTATGTATGAGTAAGCTATAATTACACAAATATTATGACCAAAATATCATTCATCATGCTTCATACCTTCCAACCAATTTATAATTATTTTAAAATCTTCAAATAAAATAATTATTATTTCAATATCTTCCAAACAATATGGATTACTTCCATATCTTCCAGGTGTTCCAGGTTTCAAGGCCGGTTTGACCAAATTAAGTAGTTTGGCCGCGTCAGCCGCCTTGAGCTATCAACACGGCAAAGGATTTTGGGATCTATATAATGCCATACAGAGTGACGTTAATTGCGATGTAAGTTGTTTTTATCGTTTTCTTATGCTTTAAGTTTTACTATTTTATAATTTTATTAAATTAATTTTACTAATCTCAAGAAAGTCAGTCAGCATCTAGGTGCTCTCTGTCTATTCTTGCGGAATACAGCGTGAAGTGTTTTTTTATAAATAATACATCCCCAAAAGTTTCAGTTAAAGTTTCCCACTTTCCGCCGCTCGAGACATTACGTGTTGAATGGCGGAACTCACCGCCGAGCTTTGGCTCGACGCCAGAGCGAAATAATGAAAATATCAATGTCATTCACTGAGATCTCGTACTCTCTGAAATACTTACGTCAAAATAAAAGACACTAAAACAAAACAAACCGAAATAACTCATTTTTTAATTTCATTATGGAATGTACAAAAAAATGGTTTTAACTCTATTTGTCTTTGCCTACTCTTTTATATACGTAAAGTTGCTAGTCGTCGCTTTTGAACATTTAAAGACACTTTACATAAGTAATACTTAACTCGAAATTTACAAGAAAAATAAAAATATAAATATTTATAACATTTTTAAAGTGTTATTCCACACTTAGGAAAGAAAAATTCAATTAAAAATATAAACGTTACCATAATCAGAATTAAAAAAAAATACACAAAATATTTTAATTGTTACCATCGTGGCTCATAGCTTCGAGAATTCGGCGGAAAGTGGGTAACGAAAGTGTCTTAATGATTTGAGTGTTTTAACACTACGTTTCCAGCTTCTTTAGTTCCCTCTTCTCTTCTTCTATAGTTCCCTCTGGCTACCCTGCTATGTGCGGGGTACAGCGTGAAATAAAAAATCCTTATTAAAATTTATAATTCTTTATTCCAGGCCAAATATCCAGCGGACTGCGCTTCTTTCCATGAACACGAGCTAAAAGTAACCACAGAAGTATACCACAATGAATTATAAAAATATATTTAATTTTAAAATCTCTTATTATTTATTGTGATTTGGTTAATTAATTTAAGTAGATGCAATAATTAATAATTATTATTTTGAATTCTTTTTTTTTTATTTATTTAATGACTATTTTACATTTTTTAAATAATTATTCTTTTAAATGGTTTCAAAAAAATTGGACAAGGTATTAAATAAGAAAAAGAAATCAATATTTAAATACTTATGAAAAAAATAATTTGGACTATGATTGTATTTAAACATTTAAAATATTTTATTTTTTATTATTCTACTTTTTTTTTATAGTAAAATTATTTTATTTAATAATAATAAGTAGTAAAAAATAATGTTAATTAAAACAATGAATATTAGTTAAAACGTTTAAAAAAATAATGTTAGTTTAAGCATTGTTAAAGTATTGTAGAAGTTATGTTATAAATATAAAAACATATATTTTTAGAAAAACGCGTAATATAAGGATGTATTAAAACTAATTTACCTAAAGCATAATATTTTATTATAATAGTATAAATTTTATAAAACAATAAACAAAACTATTCTTTAATAAAAAAAATATAAAACATATTATTATATGATTTAAACAAGAAAAAGCTTATTCAGAAATAAGTAATAAAACAAAATATTTTTTAATAACTTTTACGTAATGAGAAGAATAATAATAACATATTAGTGATTAAAACTTTATAATTTCCATATAGTTTCACAAGTTTAAAGTATCATTATCATCGTTTGTTCATCATTTTGTAATTTCATATAATTAATTAACAACATAATTAAAATAAAAAAATATATATATAATTAAGTATGACTGATTTTTATTATTTAGTAATTGTTTGCTGGATATGGTGCTATAAATAAAATGTTTCTGCAATTATTTGCAATATCTTTTACTTTATCTATCTTTTCTGTTATTTTTAAAAGTCTAAATTTTATTATATTTATATATTTTTAGGAGGCCAGTGGTGGCACAGTGGCACGAGGAGTGACTGTAAAACCGACTGGTTGTGGGTTCGATCCCCACTCGAGGAGATGAAATATTTACTTAAATTTATATTTTCATTTCTTCGCTCTGGTGTCGAGGTTAAGCGCGGCGTTGAGTTCTGCCACTCAACACGCAATGCCTCCAGAATTCGGCAGAAAGTGGGGAACGGAGTGTCTTAACACTAGGTTCCCTCTGCCTACCCTGATGTGTGCGGGATACAGCGTGAAGCTGATTTATTTAATTTTTTTAAATTTTATTTTACTTTGTACATATTTTATAATATAAGTATTATATGTATTTAATATAGTTTAAGATATGGCATTTATGATTTAAATAAATAAAATAGAAAAATATTTTGTAATTGCGTTTTATTTATATAATTACAGCTGGAAGAAATTTCCAAATAATAATATAAAGTGGATTATAATAAGTGAAATATATTTATTATTCTTTAAATAAAATTAAAGGGTCTTTCTTTAATATGAGTACAACTGTGTTTTTAAAGTCCATATAGTTATTTGCACGTTACTAAAACACAGGCCGTCGTGGCCCAGGGGTACAAGGATGTGACTGTAACGCGAGGGTCGTGGGTTCGATCCCCACTCGAGGAAATGAAATATTTATTTAAATGTATATTTCCATTTCTTCGCTCTGGTGTCGTCGGCGTCCAGTTTTGCCATTCAACACGCATTGCCTCCAAAATTCGGCGGAACGTCGCTACTTCCTAAAAGAGTAATCTTTTACAACTGTTTTATTGAAATGGCTAAGTCTTTAGTTTTCAATGTGTTGTTGTTTGATGTTGTTTTGTAAATTATTGTCTAATGATAAAAAAAAATCCCAGATTGTATGATTATAAAATAGACCGAGATTTAGGAATTAAATTAGCGAGATGACATTCTCTCGAACAGCCACGTAGTGCTTGCAATTTACTAATAATAGATAAAAATTCATGGAGAACATTATACATATAATTTTACGTTAGGTTACGTTGAGGTATCAATCTGAAATTAACATCAGAAATTCAGGCTTACAGTTCTTTGAAGCACAGAAATGAAACATCTAATACAACGCAGTCAAAATAGCATTTATGTATTGAGAATGTATGGCTTAGTTGGTCAGAGCGCTTGGACGGTTTCCAAAGAGGCGCGGATTCAAATCTCGCTACGTTCAAATTTTTATATGTTTTCTAAAAATTACTATGTATCGTTTTTGTTTCATTTTTTAACAGTTTTTGAACAAGAGGTGGTATTCTCTCTACCAAGCATTATTTAAACAGTATTTAATTAGGTAATACTGAAATATGTTAGTTTTAAAACACTTATAGATCACAAAAAAATCCTATTTACTTTTTATATAATGCTTTATTTCAATTTATCCAAATATTAAAATATTCCTACACCCCTTGGTCCTTAATAGTGCAGGACTAGTTAGATTCTACTGTATTATTAACATTATTGAATTTTCTGTTTTCTTTCTAATTAATTAAACAATAATTGAAGCTGTTATAAAAAATACATATCTTTTAACTTTCACAGACTACAGGTAATTAAAACTATTAAATTAAAAAGCATAATTTTTATTCTATAAACAATTCTAACAAAAAAAGAGATCCATTGTAGGAACAAAATAGAATTTGTAATACAATTAAATAAAACTAAAGACTAGATTGTGCGTTGTCTTAACATTAAATATGGATAATTAGTATAATATTTTTAATTATTTATTTTTTATAAATTTGCCTTGTCTGTTTAATTTATGCCAATATAAATAATATATTCAAAAATTATCTATTAAAGAATGAAATATATAATTAGTTCAGTTTCAAATTTAAGCATACAATTGATGGATGGAATAGCATTTTTAAAATTTAATATTTTTAAGTAATTTTAAATTTAATAACTTTTTTTTATAATTGGTGTTAATTTTCATAAACTTTAACATTATTTAAATTTGTATGTGTTACTTCTTAACAGGAATATTCTTACAGACCCACTCCATGCCTTCCTGAAACACGACAAAAATTGTATAATAAATTAACTTAAAATGTAAAAATAATAATTTGAAATAATAATATAATAATGATATGGTATATTTAATTTAATATTTATGGACGCTGTGCCGCTGTGATGACGATGGCGCCCAGTAGCAATATTTTAAAAGTGATTGATCAAATGTAGTCATTGTTTATAAACACCAAAATTAAAAATAAACAACAATATTGAGGTCATAAAATTAATATCTTACCTATAGCTATTTACTTTACATTATATAATAATAATAACTAAGGCCGTCGTAGCGCTGTAGCACAGCGTGTAGACTGTAACCGCGACGGTTGTGGGTTTGATTCCTACTTGGCTTAATGATTTAATATTTTAATTTCTTAACTCTAGTAACAAGACATATCACAGCGTTAAGTTCCACCAGTTAACACAATGTCGCTAAAATTAGGCGGTGCGTGTGATACGAGTGTCTTACACTACGTTCCGTGTGCGTATCCTGCTATATGCGGGAAACAAGCAGGACAACATTACCTTTACTCCAGTCCCATCAACAGCCACACATGCCTGTATCTGCCAAGTGCGATCCCTAATTAAATGGAGGCCGAGGTGTTGAGCCACTTCACTTGCTGGTAAAGCTGTAATTTATTACACATAATTATTTTAACAACTATTATATTATATAATTATGTTATATATAGTTAGAATGGACGCCGTCGTGGCGCTAGATACAAGGACTGTAGAAGCGACATTTGTAGATTCAATTCTTACTCGGTAGGAACAAGGTAAAACGCGGCATTGAGATTTTTACAAATTCCACTACCGAATTAAAAATTTTATACGTTTTCTAAATAAGTATTTTTCTTTCCTAGGTGTGGAATAACACTTTATTTAAATAATTAAAATGCTAAAAATATTTAATAAATCACATTCTCTCAGACGATAATTCTTAGTAATTATCTTTGGGTAGCGGAAATTAGTAAAAATCTCCCTAGATAGATGCTAACAACATAAATAAGTTGTAACAAAAATAAAATCAGCTTCACGCTGTATCCCGCACACAGCAGGGTAGGCAGAGGGTACCTAGTGTTAAGACACGTTGTTCCCCACTTTCTGCCGAATTCTGGAGGATTGCGTGTTGAGTGGCAGAACTCAACGCTGCGCTTAACCTCGACACCAGAGCAAAGAAATGGAAATATAAATTTAAGTAAATGTTTCATCTCCTCGAGTGGGGATCGAACCCACAACCAGTCGGTTTTACAGTCACACCTCGTGCCGCTGCGCCACTACTGGCCTCAAAGTTGTAACAAGCGTATAAAAATTTCGACGTAGCTTGATGAGAACGTATGGCTTAGTGGTCAGAGCGCCTGGTCGGTCGGCGCCAGGAGGCGTGGATTCGAGTCCCGCTACGTTAAAATTTTTATATGTTTTCTAAATAAATAAACTTTAAAAAATGTTAAAAATAAATAGTAAGGCTAGTTAAGACACAGAACTTTCGCATGTGTGACAACATTTGTTACTTTAATACTTATTAAATAATCCTACTAATATTATAAATGTGAAAGTGTAAAGATTTTTGGTTCTTTGTTCTTTTATGCAGAAACTACTGAATGAATTTAGAGTAATTTAGCTTAACTTTATAGTAATGTATAATAGCTTATACATCAGAATTACATATGTTGTTATGCTCAACAATAAAATGTGCTAAATATACTGTTAAATATGAAAGCCTATGGGCTCCAACTTCTATAAAGATTTTGTATAATTTGATAATAATATTGTAGTCATAAGTTTATGGAAGTGAAGCCACGAGCCGACCCTAGTAATTAAAAGTTTTTGTGTTGTTTTCACTCAGTAATAAGCTCAATTGAGTCTAGTCTAAGCAATCAGTATACTATTCAAATAGACACAGCAAATCTTGCTTTGTATAGGTTTTCACACATACATACACAAACAATGTAAAAAGTTTAAATATTATTTTAATATAGTTAATTAGATTTCATAATGACCTGCAGCCAAGTCTTGTTTATTTGCATACACTAACAGAGGCACAGCTCGTAACTTTTCATCTTGTAGCAGTTCCGCCAGTTCTAAGCTTGTCTCTTCAAGTCTATGATGATCTGAACAATCTACTACATATATCTGAAATTATAAAAACGAAAGAAGTCAAGTATTAAGAAATTTATAATTAAACGTTTTTTAAGACATAGATATTTTAAAAATTTTATATGCAAGGCATGTCTTAAGTAAACTGTATATTTATACTTATAACACCATAGAGGTGCAGCGGTACTGAGTGTGGTTATAAAAGTCATGGATGCGGGTTCGTTCTCAATTTGGGAAAATAAATTAATTTTATATACACTAATTTTGAGAAAAAGAATAGTCAAACCTTAAGATAACATATTACATATTTTTAACATACCAGAATATCAGTGTTTTCAAAATAATTCCTCCAGTACGGCCTTATCTTTCTTTGTCCACCTATATCCCAAACATTTAATTTGAAACCGTTAGATAGAACTGATTTTATATTGAAGCCGGCTGTCGGAGTGACATGCGATATATCTTCAGCCGCTAGCTGCCTTAGTAGCGTAGTTTTGCCCGCATTGTCCAAGCCAAGCAAAAGTAAACGTAACTCCCTCTCTGATCCTGACCGTAATTTCTTAAGAATACTTAACAGACCCTAAAAATATTAAAATTTATGCGTCATTTTATTTATTTTTTTAGTTTATAGTCCTAAGTATAGTATAATCACTTACCATATTTAATAACTGACTAGATAAATGGACGTCTCGAGTTAGCCTACTGAATAATACATCGTACGATTAATTAAAACATGAACAAGCACATTATTTGAGCGTTAAATTTTTGTTGACTTAACAACGTTTCCATGACAACGGTTGAGAATAGTCTTGATAATTTGATATTGACATTTCTTTAATTAGGGTCTTTAAACAAATAAAGAAAAGAGAGATTCTAACAGTCATTTTAATTGTATATAAAAAAATTAACTTTATTTAAATGTGTAATGTTGAAAAGTCCTATAATATAATATCCTCAAAAGCCTTGACTCTGTGTGATTAAAAAAACAAATGTTGTCTAAAGTCATCTGTGCCAATGTCAAATTTGTCAAACTGCGCGTCAAATTGCTTGCTGCGGCACGCTGTTTACTTGTTATTGCACGTGGAGTTGGATTTTATTTACAACTATTGAAATAAAAATAATTATACATTATTATAAGTTAAAATGGGTAAAGTGAAACAGGAACCTGTCGAACAAGAAGAACAGGGTGATGTTAGTATCAAATCAGAGCCTCAAAGTTATGATGACAAAGTAGACCATTGCAGTGTTATTGCTAAGCCCATGGCACCCAAGAAGCTTAGTAAAAAAATATATAAACTTATCAAAAAGTCCAGTGGACATAAGAACTATATCAGAAATGGTCTTAAGATTGTTCAGAAACAGTTACGCTTAGGCGAAAAAGGGTAAGTTTTAGAGGTTATATCAAATAAAATATACACCTGATTTATAATTATTCAAATAAATTCCTCTACATAAAAAAATCTTGTTAATTACATGTGGCCTTATTAATGAAAGGTTAAACAGCAAAAAGTCTGAAAATTCCTTTCCTTAGTGTGTTATTATATAAAAAGACTTAAAACATAATGATGGAAAATTATATTAAAATAAAAACATTACCAATTATGAAACTGATATTTTTAAACAAATATTGTTATATTGTTTTTAGCATTGTAGTATTTGCTGGTGACATATCTCCAATAGAAATCATGTGCCATTTACCAGGTGTTTGTGAAGAAAAAGATGTTCCATATTGTTACACACCGAGTCGCAAAGACATTGGCTCAGCCATGGGCACCATGAGAGGATGCATCATGGTACTTGTCAAAGAACATGAAGACTATAAAGATTTATATGATGAAGTTAAAAGTGAAATTAAACTATTGGGTCATCCATTATAGTGTAGTTGAGTTAATTTTAAGTTAAGACAACATACTTTACAATATGTAAATGCATAAAAGAATTAACTTCAAGCTTAGTTAAAATTTCATACTAGACTTGCTATGAATAATTAGTTACTATATGGCTGCTTTTTTAGTGAAATACTAAATATCTAATTATTACTTAGCCAAATGTTAAATACTTAAGTAATTATATTTTGTTATAACAAGATAAAACTAAACTAGCTTCACGCTGTATCCCTAGTGGGGCAGTTGGAGAGAACGGAGCAACAAAAGAAAATATTGATTAATTTTGTAATAAATAAAGATGCTCTTTAAGTCTTTTAGAATTGTTTTATGTTGCTACACACATGATCATCTTTGGTTTTACTAAATGTAAAAGGATATATTGCAGAAAATAGTTTTGGTTATATGCTATATATCACATATAGCCTGTCTCCCTAAGACAGGAAACTTAGTATTGATAGCACTATTCCAAAAACATCACTCAGTTTTCAAAATATTGTATATTGAGTGGTGGAACTCAATACAACAACAGGGGGGAAATAAAAATAATTCATTAATAATTCTTATCCCTTGACTGGAAATTGTTGACAATGTTTGACAATAATACAAATAAATACAAAACAATCACAATAAAGAATGCTTTTGCCTTGTATCAGGCCAGGAAATGTGATTGATGTATCACAGCATGTACTAATCATTGCAAGCCTAGTTAAAATATTGAAAAAAGCTAAAATATACAAACTGTTCTGTGCTAAAAATTTTTGTTATGAGGCATTCCTGAATTGTCAATAAAACAGCATTAATTATATTTGTACTTTTATTTCTTCATGTTCTCAGCTTCAAAGTTACACTACACATCGTGTGCTGTGTGGAACTTTATATATATCAAAGTGGGAAAATTAAAGTAAATCATTTTCTCGAGTAAAAATCAATCTTCATGCTTACACAGTCGGATGACAGCAGACTGTCGCAATGATCTTAATGTACAGCCATTATGTCTTTATTTAAAAATATATATTTTATGCAATTATAATATTCCAAATTACTATCTCAAAAACTTAATTTTATAAAATACCATTAGAATTTTATACTTGCCAGCTTTAGTGAAATCTAGATTTAGAATATTTAGATCTCTACGACATTACTAATTTTAAATAATTTAAATGAACAAAAAAAGTATGCTAATAGCATACTTAAAATAATAAAAAAAAGAATAGGTTCATAATAAAACAAAAAGAGATCCATTACACATAGATTTATTACACTTATTAAAATATAAGGGTACGTAAAAAATGGCAGATTGTCTGACCGACAGTGAATATTGGCAAAATACGTTAGGTACTTTAATTATGCACTAGAATACTAGGGCGCCTGGGCTTGAGTAAATTAGCATAGAAATTGTATTTCAGTGGACAACGTGTGCTCAACTAGCTTAAGTTATAACTAGAACTGGTGCTTTTTATCGTTACTAATTTTAACTAAAATTATTCCATTATATATTTTTAGAAAACGTAAACGTTTCAAATGTTGAACCCGCGCCTGATGTCTTAGAAAGTTTTTGGGAGACCCAAGTTCGAGTCCCGCAACTATGTTTTTTTTTTGTACGTTTTATAAAAATATAGAACTAGTGCTTTCTAACACATCCTAAATACTTAGGGCCGTGTTACTTTTTTATACTACTATCATTTAATTATCCACTGAAATAAATTCCTTTACAGAATCTAATACTAGTAATTGAAGCAATCTTAAAATCCCTAACGAAATCACACATTTAGAGTAGCATGGATGTCGTATTTTCATTGAACATTGTTTTAAAAATCAGCTTCACGATGTATCCCACACACAGGCAGAGGGACCATTGTGTTAATACACTTCGTTCCCCACTTTCCGTCGAAGTCTGGAGACATTGCGTGATAAGTAACGGCCTTTTGCTCTAGGCCGCGCTTTTTGCCACGACACCAGAGCGAAGAAATGAAAAATATACATTTAATTTATTTCAAGGCCAATCGTGGCACAGGGGCACAAGCATGAAAACGCGACAGGTTGTGGGTTCGGTTTCCATTCGTTTAATATTTTCATTTCTTCGTTCTAATACCTTACCGTGACTCCGGGACTGTTGCTTTGAACAGACAAATGCCTGTAAAAGTTGTTTTTTTTTTTAATTTTTCGGGGCGAATTTCTTTGTAAGTAAAGCTTTTGGGGTGAGCAACAGACTAATCTAGGGTGGAAACGGACCACCCGACTCCCCCCTTCCGACGCCCATGCCTCTGCCTTATGCCGCTACTATGTGCGGGATACATCGTGAATTCATACTTTGATATAAAATACAATTTGTAATAAATAAATTATTAGTTAGATATTTCTTTTGTTTATAATTTGATGTAGTTCATTTGGTACAGAAATTTAATTGTCTGTACCAAATTAATTAAACATACGACATCTATTCTACTCAAAATCTGTGAACGAAACCATACATTATAATATACATTTTTATTAATAAAATATTTGTCATTTTTGGCGGAAAATTTTAAATGTCAAAGTGACGTTGAAGTTATAAATTTTGAATATCAATGCAATATTCAAATAAAGAATTACATCTTTAAAATAATAAAACAGGATTAAGGATCAGTTTTTATTTTTATTAAAGTACGAACAAAAAAAAAATACAATGAATCTACATACATTTTAATATGAAATATTTATTGCGATATTTTATATTTAATATTGAGCTGTTTATATTATAATAAATTCATTTAAAATATATGGTTTCGTCTAACTCGAACCTAATGAGTAACCCTGATTGTCAGTGCACTGTCAATGAGATCATACTTTTTTTTACCCAATAAAGTGTAAGAAAATAGAACAGACTTTTGTTTTTACGCAGCATTTATATGGTGATTGAATTGTAAATTGAAACATTGCACATTATTAACTCTTTCTTTTTTAGATTCACGCTATATCTCGCATATAGCAGGATAGCCGAAAGTAACCTAGTTTAAGTCACTCTGTTCCCCAGACATCGCCTTATTTTTGAGGCACTGCATATTAAGTGACGGAATGTAACGCATTGTCATGTTACCAAAGTGAAGAAAAAAATAACGCATTCCTCTAAGTAGTAATCGAACCCACGACCGTCGCCGTCACCGAAATCTCCAATATTTTTTCATTTATTATAAATAAAAAATAAATTAATAATGTGCCACGCTTCAGAGATTTATAGCGAAAGAGGATAATTGTGATTTTGTACTTCGAATTCTTAGAAGTCATAGATTTACTTACAAAATAATCTACTTTACTAACGTAGTGGTAGCATTGGAAATATTTTATAAATATATACAGCGCCATGTTTAGTGTGCTAGTTCTAAATAATGTAAAAGATAAATAAATTCCTTTCAGAAATTCGGCTCTACTGACTTGGCTACACCTACAGCACACAATTTGTAAAAAATATTTAAAATTATTTTTTTAAATAATTGCTCAAGATATAGAAGAAAAAAACAAAAGATTGTTATATTATGGATAAATTTTTGCATTGTGCGTGTAGAAAACTGAAATACGGAAACACAAGTGTTTATATTATCCAAAAGTAAGTTAAAACCGAATAATCGATTACGCAATAAAGAATACAATATATATTTTAAAAATAATTCAATAATATACTTAAAGCTAATTTATATATTATACTAAATTATAATTACTTTAACAATCAAATCTCAAGCGTCATCGAATATTTTTAATCTGTGGTAATGAAACTTTTTTAAAAAGTGTGTTTTTAAGACTGTCATAGAAGCAATATAATAAATTAAAAAATAAAATTATTATTACAATATTATACAGTATTATGGTTATTATACAGTATAGTATCGTATCTCAAAAGAATAAAAACAGAACTCTTATAGAATTTATTAGATTATTCAAGAACACGTAGACTATCTGTCGATCAGTCTACGTGTTCTTGAGTAAAGACATTTTTTTAATTTGTTGCTTAATTACCACAGATTAAAAAATAATTCTTTGGTATCCAAATGTTAACAATTTTCTAATCACAGATCTGATATTAACCTATCACAGACTACACATTGCATTACTCGGCTACAGCTTACAGCAACTTATGGAAATAATATATTTATTTACAAAATATATCTACTTCAAACGTACAAGCACATACAAAAGTATATAATTATTGTAAAAATTGAATATAAGAAATCTTATATACTAAGCTGTATTGCGTTTTTTTTATTCTAAAATGAATAATGGAACAGTCAACTATTATTATAAATATTTTTATAGGTTCACAGTACTACTCAAATAATATAAATATAAAAAAATAACGTATGACACAGAATAAATATTGAGATTGTCATGGTTTTTTTTGGAAATAACTAATCATTATATATAAGACATACTTAAAGAAAATATATATAAGAGGTTACAGATAATAAACCATATTTTATATTATTTTGGTTAAATATTTAAACTTATAATATTATTTTTAATCATATAGTAATTTCAAATTTAGAATCTATGAATGAAATATGACATATAAAAATATGAATTGTGTAAATATGTTTCAATTTAAATTTAATTTCTATTTAGTGTATAATGTTATACGGGACAAATGTAGATTTAAAATAGTGCCATCGAAATATTTTAGAAAATTATCTGCGTATAGGCAAGAATAAAGGCTTATGCAGCCATATTTAATATGAATTTTGTTTGAAATGTAAATTTTATGTTTTCTTATAAAAGAAAATATTTTTAATGAATAATTTAGTTTGAACGTGATGTATTACATATAGTGAATAGTGCATGCCTATTTTAAAATTCGGTCACATTACTTACTACGACATCGTTACAAAATAATATTACATATATATTATTAGGAAGCGATATATTATAATGGTTAAGCTTATCGTCATATAATATAAAATATAAGGTACGGAAAAAGTTTAATAACAATTTTATTTCAGGTTTTAATTAAATTACATTAAACTCAATAATAATTATAGCAACTCCCAGTATGAGTCACACCAACATATCAAAATATTACTATAAATATTACTGCAATTACGCGTACTCGTACAAATAATAATAGTTTTTGTTTCATCGAAATCGGGCCAGCATTTCCACAGTTACAGCGTTGTTAAGTTTCACTGTTTCACACGCTGCGAGTGTCATAAACATTGATTTTAAAGCAGTTTACACTTAATATTTTAACTGATATACCTATAATACATCAAATGAATAAGTTTGAAAAAATATTTACTTTTGTTTGAAAAAAATCTCTTTTATGACATATTGTCAAATATATAAAACAAAGCCTACGCTTGAAACGCTACAAATGAGGAACTAATTAACTAAATGAAGCCTAAAAACTATGAAACAATTTCAAATAACTTGTTACTTTATTTGATTATTTTTAAAATAAGGTCGCCCACGGATTTGCTTGAACTATACGTGTTCTCTATTTGTGTTCTTTTATAATGGCCCCGGCTGTTTCTTCCTCTTTTGATACGTGAGCACGGCAAACTCAGTTTTCCAACGTAAAATAGAAACAAAAAAAAAAATTACGACAAAATTATCCTCACAACCACTTTTTCCGAATATTTTTATTATATGGTGTAATGGCAGAAAAAATAATTTTTAGGATGTTTCTTCACTGAAGTTGTTGATGGACAACATAGGCAATACAATACTTATTAACCATTTTATCGATTTATTTAAAAAAAAAACAATTGAAATTCAAGCAAGACAGCGTGAGCGCAAAGAGACAAAGTATGTAAGTGTACGTAAGCGGCGACTCGCAACTCGCAGCGTGACGTCACACGTTGGCGCGGTCGTATTTGCTGCGGAGGCTGTACTTTAACGTTCAAAATCTCTGTCATTTTTGAAGATAGAAAACTAATAAAACCAAATTATTTTTTCCCGAGCTACCTATTTTTTAGATACCTATGCTGATAACAAAAACCGTTGGTGTGACTCATTACTTCTTCTCGTATCAGCACAAAATACTTATGATACGATCATTATTCATATAAAACAAAACTTTCCTATGTAAATATCCCAATGTAATATATACTAATATTTGTTAAAATTTTTACTTAAAAAAAATGATTTATTAGTTTCTGCCTAATTCTACCATTTTATTACAATTTCTATCATTTACAAAAAAAATATATATAAACAGAAATAATAAGTTATAATGTGTAGAAAAAATACTATTTATATATAACATATAATAATACTAGCTTATTTAATAAAATCGAAAATATATGTAATACGCAGTCGATCTCTTGCTATCAGACATATTTTTTTTCGCCATTTGTTGGATTCAATTTCCAAACAAAATATTTATCACATCGGTTTATTAAATAATGGTGAAATATAAATAATCTATACATCAATATAACTGATTTTAAAATTAAAAGGCTTTTTAAAAATTTAAGGTTTTATAAATAACATGAATTGAAACGACATAATAATTTGTTGGATGTTTAACTAAGGTATCTTTTATTTTATATATTTTTAAATAAAAAAAAAACAACCACAGATAATAAACGAATGTGACAAAAACAAGGACATATAATAACAAGTATATTTAAGAGATTGTGCTCATTGGTTAATGTTTTATATGTAATCGCTTTACAAATACACGTTTAAGTGTAAATATGGAACAATACGAGAATAGTCAGTATTGTACTCATGAAGCACATTGATACGGGCAGGAGAACCGCGAAACGTAGCGATCTGAAAATTATATTATAAATTGCACTAAATATAATTATCATTGAGGCCAGTCGTGGCGCAGGGGCACAAAATGTGATTGTAAAACCGACTGGCTGTGGGTTCGATTCCCACTCGAGGAGATGAAATATTTATTTAAATTTATATTTCCATTTCTTCGCTCTGGTGCCGAGGCAAAATGGAGTTCTACCACTCAACATGCAATGCCTCCGAAATTCGGCAGAAAGTGGGGAACGGAGTGTCTTAACACTTGATTCCCTTTGCCTACCCTGCTGTGTGTGGGATATAGCGTGAAGCTGATTTGATTTGATAATTATAATTTTTTTCAGCTTTACGCTACACACAGCAGGGCGGGCAAAGGGCATCTAGTGTTAAGACCGGCGGTGTGTGAGGAAAGGATTCCTCACACACCGCTCAATTTTAAAGACATTGTGTTCAGTGTCGGAACTCTAATTGTACAAATACATTTTTTTTGTGTTAATATAATAAGTATCTTTTATAAATAAATAAATAAAAAACTCAACGCCGCGCATTGTCTTGTTATCAAAGAAAGGAAATGAAAATAATTCATACTTATTTAGAAAACGTATAAAAATTTGAAATTATTTTTTTATATAAGTATTTTTCTTTCCTAAGTGTGGAAAAACACTTTTAAAATTTTTAGAAAATAATTCACTTCCACGACTGGGAATCGAATCCGCTACTCCATGACGATATATAATTATGATGAATTAATTATATTGAATGCAACGGTTGTAGGTTCAAATAATTAACTAGAATGTAATGTTTAAGTAATATATTCAAATACTGTTTTTAAATATGTTTATTTAACAACAGTAAGACTATAAAACGTTTGACTATAAATTCTGTATAGGTGTGTGTGTGCGCGTGTATGTGTGTTACCTCCAGTAAGGCAGATGTCAGAGCGGCGGCGGCTGCTGCGGCTCGCTGCGGCACAGCGCCGTCGTCGCGTCCGCCGGCACACTCTCGCGGCGCACCTTGCCTGACAATACCATTATATGTTTATTATTACAATCATATATATATTCATGTGTTGAAACTCCACGCCGCTTTATTTTTCAAATGGACTTAATTGCTGTTGACCTGGATTGATCTTGATAGCGTCACCGAGCGGGGAGGGGCGACAGTAGCTCGTCTCTGAAGAAGAAGTACGAGCTTTGATGGACGCTCGTGAATCGCATCAATTTCTTTTCATTACAATTTATTTGTTAACAATTGATTTAATAAAACAGTTGTATAAAATAACTGTTGCAATTAGCAACTTTGTCTTTTTTTTATGGAAATGGACAAGACAAACGAGCGTTCGGGTCACCTGATAGTAAGTGACTACCGCCGCCCACGACCCCGTGCAACACCAGAGGAGCTACAGGTGCGTTACCGGCCTTCAAGGCGGCTTTTGTCAAACAATATATTTTAAACTAGCGGCCCGCCCACGGCTTCGCCCGCTTAAAATACATAATTATTGATTTAATAAGCAGAATTGATTGACAACTCTAATGACTTCCAATATGATTTTTTTATTACTTTAATCTGTAATATTCTAATATGATTTTTTTACGACATTATCGTAACTTCTATAAGAATTTTTGATTGTTTCGAACTAAAAAATATGACCA
Organism: Heliconius hermathena; assembly: GCA_013403705.1. Lineage (NCBI taxonomy): Eukaryota > Metazoa > Arthropoda > Insecta > Lepidoptera > Nymphalidae > Heliconius > Heliconius hermathena. Next base: position 678,612 of record JAAIXJ010000108.1, read on the forward strand.
ATGTTGATATTTGATATTCATAAAATATATATAAAGCTAATTATTTATTATATGTATATATTTTTGTAACATTACGTTCTTTTTACCTATGTTATGTTTTTAAAGCTCTGTTAAATATGTTGATGTCACTTAATAATTTAATGTACTGCTTCAGAAACAGCCTTAAATGTAAAATTATTGATTTGGGTAAGGATTCATAATATTCTTTGTAAAATAACTGTAATGTTTGCATATTAACTCCTGTACAGTTTTTAAATTAGGTACAGATATTATTATGAATCCTTACCCAAATCAATAATTTAACATTTAAGGCTGTTTCTGAAGCAGTACATTAAATTATTAAGTGACATCAGCACATTTAACAGAGCTTTAAAAAACATAACATAGGTAAAAAGAACGTAATGTTACAAAAATATATACATATAATAAATAATTAGCTTTATGTATATT
>JAAIXJ010000108.1:681430-709874 GCA_013403705.1 Heliconius hermathena
ATATTTTGGAAGTACTTATTCCTCTTTGATCGATGGATCTTAAAACTTCCAGCTTCTTATGCGATAATTCGACTCCAAGTTTGGACGTCTCGTACCTCAAAATGAAACAGACTCCTTATTATAGCAACGATTACATATTGGTCTGTTCCCAAGATAGCATCCTAGGCACTCGTGTGTCCACAACTTAACCTTAAATATACTGATCCGCTAGGAATAAGTCAATCATACTTTTCACGGTGAGAATATAATAGAACGTGAAAATGGATTGATGATGAAGGAAAAGCAAAAAAGATTAATGAAGAAAAAGTGAGCGGTAATAAAGATAGACCTTCGAAAATACAGCATCAAAGATAATGAAGGAGAAAAATCACGTAAAAAGCATGAGGACGCCCCAGATGGCATGTATGAAAAGTTGATGATAGAGGACGAGGTGAAAGAGGTATATAGAGACCGTAGCGTTTGGGGTTCCGTTCTCTCTGACTTTCCCACTAGTATTACAGCGTGAAGCTAAATAAGTAAGTATTTAATTTCAATTATGTTGTAAAGAATCATTATTGGTACCAGCGCTGGAGAAAAATGATTTTTCTCCAGTTGCTTAATCATTATTCTACACTAATCGTCATTGTCCGATTTAACACATTTTTTAAAAATTCCATTTATAAAATAAATAGGGGTTGTTCATAGATGCCACTTCAATAAACGTGTATTATAATGTCCAAGCTTACATCTCACAGCAAAATTACGGCTTTACACGCTGGTTTTAAAAATTACACTTTTTTTGGTTAAAAATAACATTTTTAGGAGAACAGCCCTATAACTTATGCAAAGATCTTGAATAATTTGGCTATAGCATATCAATAAGCATAAAAGGGCGAAGCCACGTTTGGGTTGTTAGTAATTTGGTATTATCAAACATCGGAAATGACATTCAAGGGTTTTTCTTGTACTTTAAATACTGTTACATTTCTGATGTCTCATGTCTAATAGACATTGATGACGACATACTTAGTTTTCATCACACCGACCATACAAAACAATAACTTAATTAAGAAAAACATAGTAAAAACAGGCACAAACGACAAAAATCTCTGGTTTAATATAATTGATAAATAAAAAAGAATATAGTAATATAATTATGAAATTCTGACAACAATGAGAACAAAGATTAATAATATAAGAGATGAATACTCACTAGAAAAACATAAGCATCCAGTTTGCTGGCTCGCTTGCAATGAAGTGTTGGGTCTGATCTCCTTCTGCTCTTTGGTTTGTTCCGTCACGCACTTCTGATAGTAATCGAATTCTTTGACATACCTGGGGAAAATAAAGTACTTTAATTAATTGTTTAGTGTGAAATGTAATGTATAATTGCAGTGTCGATCGATATATAAGATAGTTAGAGTGCGCACCAGACGGGCGGCCAGCGGTTGTCGGCGAGGTAGTCTCGCGAGGCGGCGCTGAGGTGGCGCGCGCGGCACACGCGGTCGTAGGCGCCGCACAGCCGCCACGTGCACCACTCCGACAGCTGGTGCGCGTTGTGCAGCTGCCAGACCACACAGGAGTTTACTTTTCATTATTCTACTTTACAAATTCAGCCCAACCACGCACCTTCATAGTCAAACATCCACACATGTGATTACACATGTAATCACTCATTCATGCATGTGATCACACACCTACACATGTGATGACACATTCACTACAATACAGTCTCACTAATCTGCTAATTTTTCTAAATTAATATATAAAATAATCCGGCACCCCTTTATCTTTTAATTGGAATAAAATTAATTACAACTATAGCAGCATCTCCATATCAATCGACATAAAATAAAATAGTGATAAGACATTTCCCCACTTTCCGCCTATTTTTTGAAACATGGTGTAGGAAGAAACATGGTAGGAATGATGGAATCGAGTGGAAATCGAACCCACAAGGAGTCCAGTTTACAATTATTAACATTAATCCTCTACGCCATAACAGCGTCAAGTCATGAAGAAGAAGGATAAATATAATATTTTTTTACATCGATCTTATAAAATATATTTAAGTTTCCTATACATACTTTGACAGGTTCCAGCAATGACAGAGCAATCTCTACAACTTGGTCATCTTCTCCCAGTCTGAAATATTAAAAGTTTAATTAAAAGTCTTTTAATCTACAAAAATGGAACAAAATTTATATATTTTTCTTTGATGATCGTATCACCTATGTAACGTATAATGATACAAAGACACGAAAGATTTCGGATTTTAGATTTTTACGTCTATTTCTATACTAAATTATTTATGATAATATTTCTTAATATATTTAATAATTCATTATTAATTAATTTATTAATTGATGAATGAATTATTTTAATTTCTTCATTTTGATAACGAAACAAAGCGCAGCGCCAACTAACACATGATATTTTGAAAATTGGGCGGAAAGTGGGAAACAAAGTGCCTTAACACTAAGTTCCCTGTCTACCCTGGAACAGTAGATTTTGGACAGACATTCTCACCTATCTTGATGCTGTAGAGTATCAATGACCCTGGCTTCCACCAAATTGACCAATCTATTCATGCACAGTCTATTCGCCAGTTCTAGAAGCTCTAAACACCTATTCGGGTCCACCGTGGATATCTTATCTGAGTATATGTAGCACAGGAATATGTGGAATGCGTACATTTTTACACCTGGGAATGATATCTGAAAGAATAGGTGAGAAAATATAAGGTTATATATTGATTTTTTTTGTTACATTTTGGGATATATTTGATTGCATATTATAATAGTTTAGTGTCGTCGTGGGGCAGCGGCACAGAGTGTGACTGTAAACGCAACAGCTGTGTTCGATTCCCACTTGGGGGATCACATTATTTTCATTTCCTTGATTTGGTAACAAAATACAGCACGGCGTTGAATTTCGTTTCTTCAGCGTTTAAAAATGCGCATAACAAGCTATATGTGGGATATAGCGTAAAGGTACAAAATAAATTGGTGCAATAGCAGATGATGTTACATTTAAATAAACAGAAGGGAGAAGTGGGCTCACCACGCGCGAGGTGCTCTCGCGGAAGTGGCCCTGGAACATGGGGCGCATGGGGTCGCAGCGCGCCATGAGCAGCGCGCGGTGCGCGTGCTGCATGCCGTCGTCCAGGTCGAAGCTCACGTCCGAGAACAGCGCGCGCTCCACGTACATGTCGCGCAGGCGCTGCGGCAGCGGCTGCAACAGTCAGTGCCCCACTCAACACTGTACGTCATAGGAAATACTCACCTACCGTGCCACCACAGAAACTTACGTTTACCAGAACAACTTTAACAACACAACCTCTCTCACCTCGTCCATTGTCATCAACCAACTTACATGTAAGGTTCCCACAATAATTATTCATAAATAATAAATTTATATTTCGATTTCTTCGCTCTGGTGTCGAGGTTAAGCGCGGCGTTGAGTTCTGCCACGCAACACGCAATGCCTCCAGAATTCGGTAGAATGTGGGGAACGAAGTGTCTTAACACTAGGTTCCCTCTGCCTACCCTGCTGTGTGTGGGATACAGCGTGAAGCTGATTTATTTAATAATTAAAACAGACCAGATCTTGAATTTGAATTTAAATCAAGTTTTCAACTTAATATTAAAAAATACAATAAAAAACATTCTATTATTAACTGAGGCCAGTCGAGGTGCAAAGCGTGCAAGTGTGCGACCGTCAATGCGATAGATAGGTTGTGGATTCGATTCCCAATCAAGGAAATTCAATTCGCAATGCCTCGAGAATTCGGCAAGAAGTGGGGAGAGTATCTTAACACTAGATACCCACGTTCCCTTTATCTACTTGGCTATGTTCGAGACACAGCACAAAGCTAAAAATTATTAAATAAAACATACCGAATGAAACTGATGCATAAATCCTTTATCGAAGAGCAAATGCTGATCAAGTATGAACTGACTCAATTTTGTCAATTCATGGAAACCGAGCAATTCTGCCGCTTGACGTATTTCCTGTGAAATCACATAGTGTGTGATGTGATGTGTGTTATTCATAAAATAATAAGATATCCTAAACAAAAATTAACATTTAATTTTTTATTGTCGTTTTCGTTCGTTTCAGTTTTATAATCATTTATTATAAACATTTCATACAAACATAACAAAAAATAGTTTAATTCAATTCAGTTTTATAATTGTCATTTTGAACATGCAATAAAATATGCTTATTATCTACTATTTTTTTTTAAATCTCCCTAGAGATTCTAACAACATAAATGAGTTGTAACAAGCGTATAAGAATTTCGACGTAGCTCGATAAGAACGCATGGCTTAGTTGGTCAGAGCGCTTGGACAGTTTCCAAAGAAGCGCGGCTTCAAATCCCACTACGTTCAATTTATATATGTTTTTTTAATAAGTATTTTTCTTCTCTAAGTGTGGAGTTAACACTTTAAAAAATGTTAAAAAATAAAATGTTTTACTTTTTTAAAAAAACATTTGGCAAAGATTCAAATTTATTCATCCTAAGCGAATTGAATAAATATTAATAATTAAATATACAATAAAAGTGATGAAACATGAATCGATAGAACGCGCGTGAATATTTAATAATTAAAAAAATTTACATATTAATAACAACAATAATAATAAAAGATAGGTGCAATGAAGAAAGGCTTTTGTGAGCGAATACAATATACATAAAAAAACATTAAATACAATATTAAACATTTCATTAATAAATAATAATAATAATAATGGAAAAGTAATAATTATGATTTATGAATTATTTATTAGTATGACATTTACCAGTAGTAATCCAATCGCAGCGGACTGCAGAACACATTATTCATTTATTATTATATATTTTTTTATTTAATTTAATATTATAATTGTTATATTATAAAATATGAATAATAATAGATTAATATATAGCAATAGGGGTATAGATTAGAAATTTCTAGAAGCTATATAGAAGCAAAGGATATTTAAGTTAATTAATAATAAATTATTTAAATATAAACAAAGCTAAGTTTTGGATTATATTGTGATTGTCATATAAATGATTGGAATTTAGGTGCGTGTAATAAAATTAGACATCTTTCAGGAAATACTTCTCTGATTTTTCTAAGCTTCATGTAGTACCTAGTGTTAAGACACTACCACATTTTGCCGAATTCTGGAGGCATCGTATGTTGAGTGGCTGAACTCAACATGCAATGCTACCGTGCTTTGCCTCGTTATCAAGACGAAGAAATAAAAATATTAAATATTTCCTTTTCTCCAGAGGAAATCGAACCCACAACCTGTCGTGATTACAGTCACACGAATGCGCCCCACGACTGTCTTCAAATTTTCAGGCATATGATTATTTTTTTAATGAAAAGAAGCTTATTTATTTGCAACTTATAAAATAATAATTTAATTAGATTACTACGTAAGAAAATAAAAAAAAGTTTATTTTTTTTATATACGAATATTAAAAATTTATTAATTCTATAAAAAAGTATTCTTCAACTATACAAAAATAGTATTAGAGTGAATGGTCAAAGATAGGCACTTTAAAATCGAAAGAAAATTTTAATTTGACATAACTAGTCAATTTGACACATGTCAACATCACCACAGATAATATATACAAATCACACATCGCAATAACATCCAAAATTTAATAGGCGAAGACGACAAGCTATAAAGCCTCATAAAAAAATACTCACCTGTTGTTTAAACGCGGTAGAATCCATAACGCCTGTGTAAGCAAAGTTAATAATTTCCTGCATCACAATTTGTGATATTAGCTTGCTCATTGTTACTATAGTCTGTGTTCTTGATGTTGCGTGTTGGATTTTGTCACACTGTAAATGAAATGTTTATGTTGAAAATCTATATATATGTATTGTCTAGTTCGATTCCCTCTCGGAGATTGGTTTTTTTTATTTCCCTGCTCTGGTAAGGCAGTGTATCCCGCTATATTTGGAATACAGTGTTGGTGGAAAAAATATACACTTGATTGTTATTGTGATGGTAGAGGTTTTATATGCGGTGGTTGTGGGTTCGATAAATACTTTTTATGAAAAATATTATCTAAACTTTGATTTGGTTTACACAAAGCATTGCAGGTATTAAGTACTGTCTTCCAAAATAAAACAAAAAAAGTTGATTCTGCGCGAAATTTTTTGTGATAATTAGAAAAGACAAAGAAAATTTCACTTTTAAGCTAATATTTTGAAAAAAAACTCCCTATAACAGAATAGGCAAACAGTACATAGAGCACATTCTTCTTCATACACGTTGTCGTTTCATGCTCGCTAGTACTTGCCATTCTGTGTATCTCTTCATTTCGAGTTCGGTCAGCTAAATTTAATCCGCATATCTTACGAAGTACGTACGCATCTCCACAGCATTGGCAGAATTATTTTTTTTATATAAGATAAAACTGATATACTACAAGATGAGGCAACAATTTTTTTTTTAATTTATTTATTTAGGATCGTCAACAGAAGAAACATTACAATATGGCCAAATCGAGATCTATTTATAGACTAAATGTTTTTCCAATTAAAGACAATCACAGCATGTTTACAAAATAAAGACAAAAATTATATTAACTTAACAGGTTAAATTACCATTACCTACTTAGACCTAGACCTATGTGTATTCTGGGACAAAATATAATATTTAACATAAAAATTCTATTGTACATTAATAACTTACTTTAACAACTCTTATAGAAATAATCGCTGGATGATTGACTTCTCTATATAAATCCGGCGGTTTCTTACAACTATCGCTTAGTGGTAAAATTTGACATGACGAACGACGTTTTATGTGATCTAGTACTCTGAAAATTAAAATAGCATTGAAATTAAATATATAAACCATATATTAATATTATGATGCTAAATCGTTTGTTTGTTTGAACACGCTAATCTCAGTAACTACCGGTTTATAAGTCCTATAGTCCACTCATCGAAGAAGGTTATGCTATACAGGTGGAAGTGTCAGCACCACTTTAAATAATAAAGAGCCTTAATAAAAAATAACAATTAATTATTTTTCCCAAAAATGAAAAAGTATTTTTTTCTAACAAAATAAATAATAAAATTGTCGCTTTAAAATAAAACGCCATTTGACAAGAACGACGCACGCACACATAAACCTATCAAAGGTAAACCGCCGCATACGCCTCATTCTGAAATTGAGTCGTAGTCGTAGTCATATTGGCGGCAAAGTTCAAAGTTGTTTTACCTTTAATAGTATTTTTGTAGTAGTATGCGTTTACGTTATTCGCATCTTTGCGTAACTGCATCACACGAAATACAGGTATGGATAAACATCGTGAAATGAAAAAAAATCCTATGTCTAAACTGTTGAGGTATCTTGATTAATTTCTTTAGGTATGGGTTTAAAATATTTTACCCTATATGCTGTTTCCATAAAAGGAGCGCTGCCTCTTTCACCCTGTGTATTACATAAAGTTTAACGTGTCGATGTAACTAGCGTTCTTAGTTATTCCCATCAATTAATTGACCACGTCGGCGAAGTCGCTTGTGAAAGCTAGTATAGTAAAAGTAAAATGATAATTACTTACTTCATTTGTTTAGCCTGATCTTGTCTGATAAGATATTCAGTGTCTTCATTAAAATCACCCGCAGTCGCCTCCCCCATGCTGCTTACCTTAAATATTTTATGGGAATTAAATATCTCTATAGAGATAGGCCTTTACGAATACTTTAAAATTATTAATTAATAAAAAATGTGAGCGTTATAGGGTTGCCAACCTGTACTGACATATACAGGGTAATTGACAGATTAATAAATAAATCTAAACGGGGTAATTTTAATTTACCCACTATTTTGTCCCGATACAGCAAGGTATGAAGTTTTACAATCAGAAAAGGCCAGAACAAAGGCAACCAGGAAACTTTGTGTTGAGACATTCCATTTCCCATTAAGATACTTCCGTTTCCCAATTTCCGCCGAATTCTTGAGGCATTGCGCGTTGTGTTGTGTAGTAGCGAAACTCAACGCCGCCCTTTGTCTCGTTTCCAGAGCGAGGAAACGAAAATATTAAATATTTCTCCTCAACGACGGCCTCAAATAAACTATATAATATTATATTCTCACCATACTACTCTCACTGGAACTTCTAGCCAATTCAGCGGACAAACTGACGCAATCTGTTGTCAACAATCTGTGGAACGCTTCGCACGCGGCCGCCATCACGAATCTGTGCACGGGGAAACCCTTTGCGCCGCATATTATTACCATATCCGTGAAATACTAGAAAAAAATATGTTGTAATTATTATGATTCGTTCCTAACGAACCTCGCAATTTTCAAGATGTTGCTTGTTGAGCAGCGGAATACAAAGCCTCGCTTTGTTTTCAAACCAGAGTGAGAAAAAAAAGATCATTCCCTCGACTGGGAATCAAACTTTCAACCATAGCGTTTTCAGGCGGAAACTGTCCCACTGTGCTACGACAGTCTCAACTGTCAATATTAAACTAATTAATTAATATGAAATTTTATAATTTGTTTACTGCAATAACAATATCTTATAAATTGTAATGTAAGTTTTTTTAATCAGCTTCACGTTGTATCTCGAACACTTTCCACTTTCTGCCGAGTTCCGGAGGCATTGCATGAGTAGCGGAACTCGGAACGCCGCGCTTGGCCTCGATACCAGAACGAAAAATGAAAATATAAATGTAAATAAATATTTCATTTCCTCGAGTGGGGATCGAACCCACAACCAGTAATGTAAGTTAATATTATTATTTACCTGTTGACGTAATAAAACGGCCATGTTTTCTAATAAAGCACTATTCGCAACCACCACTTCGGGTTCTAAGGGTCTTGGAGGTCGAAATGGAGCCTAAAACAATAATTTCAATATTACTTTTTATTCTAAGTAAAACGTTTCGTTTTAAAGAAACATTTTCATTTGTTAAACATACAAGCCCAATTGAAATACGAAATAATATATGCGTTACTTCGCTAGACCCATATTTAAACAACAAAATGGAAATATGTAAATTAATATCATACATATAAACTTTTGTCCTTTTTATCTTATATACAAAGTAAATCTGAAATTATTATTTCGTTTGAAATAATTGAAATGGACGAATTAATAAGTTATGGGAAACTTAACTTAAACGAATAGAACGATTAATGAACGATTGATAGGTGAATCGATGAATCAGTGATTAAATGATTTAATTTACCTTTAATAATGGAATTGGGACTCGTTTTAAGTAAATACTAAAGTTTAAATATACCAAAATCGCGACAATCTATGTTTTTAGAGCTAATTGAGAGAGGAATGGGTGAACGATAAACAAACAAATAAATGAAAGAAAAAACGACGAAAAACAAATCAATCAATCAAATTGAATAATGTAACAAAGGTCTTAGAATTTGTTCTTGTATTTTCAGTCGTCTTCCGACTAAAGCAGCTCGTTTGCCTTATTTGATACAGATATTTCATAGTACTGTTTTGTATACTGAAAGAATATTTTAAAACTATTGATTGAACGATGGGCTACATGGATGTAGAAACTAAAGAAAGAATGATTAATTGGCTAATGATGAATGAATAATTTTATTTACCAGTAACGACGGCTTTTGAACAGGGTTTATTATCAAGAATCTTTACTCTCGAGACCAAAGCACCTCGTATGCCATTTTTAAATAATTTATTCATCCATAGTCCACAGTACGTAAATAGTGATGCTTTATAGTAATATATACAAAAACCAAAAAAACCATAACAAGTATTACAACTAATGACTAAATGACGGAACGATTGAATGAAAAATGAATTAACAAATAAATAAAGAGCGAATAGATGAATGATGAATGAATGACTTCATTCACCTGCAACAACGGCCTTTGAACTCTTTTCAAGTTCGTCATCCAGAATCTTTGCTGTCGTCTTGCGATCAAAGCAGCTCGTATGGCATTTTCAAATACTTCATTCACTCCGTAATATGTAAACACTGATGTTTCATAGTAATATATACCGAACTCGTGCGCTAGGGCTCGACCTTGGTCAGGCATTACTAGATCGCTTTTCCTTGGTGCTCTTTGATGTGAAAATAATGTTAATTTATAAAATTAGTTATTTATACTAGATAAACAAATTTTATGAAACGAATCCATTTGGGAAAAAAAACCCTGGATAGATTTGATTTCTTTTGAAAGTATATCTTTAGTTTTTTAAATATTTTAGCAAATAAATCATTACTCATTAAATAATTTTGGTTACAGTTTCTAAGACTTACATATAACAAAATTTATTGTAGGTATATAATTAATAATTTAGTATCAAAAGTTATAAATACCCTTGAATAACAAAAGCATTTAAAAACAAATAGTCTTACCTAATGAAAGGACTCCTGTCTTTACAATAATTTAAATAAGTCTCATCTCTGTACATATAACGTAGATCATTTTTACACCCCACAAGTAAAATCGGTGTGTTTGGGCAAAATCGTCTACAAAAATAAAAAAAAATCATTTTTTTTAAAGATATTTTTAATTTAGGTAGGTTTATTGGATTGATTTGATATAAACCAATTTTGGTATACAATACAATATTAATTTACATGTAAAATATATATTTTGAGGGTATAAACAGTGTAGACCATAGATGCACAGACCGCGGCCCGCCGGTCGAATACTGGTGGCCCGCCGACAGCAAAAATAATACTCTCGTACATTCGAAAAATATTGAATTCTATTCCAGAATAAAACCAAAAAAATATATTACCTGTACTTCTGGCGGCCGGCCCGCCATCAGTCCATGATTTGCCCGAGTGGCCCCTAGTCTTAATAAGTCTGTGCAACCATGGTGTAGACGAATATAATATAAATAAATAAAATAAATCAGCTTCACGCTGTATCCCGCACGCAGCAGGGTAGGCAGAGGGAACCTAGTGTTAAGACACTCCGTTCCCCACTTTCTGCCGAATTCTGGAGGCATTGCGTGTTGAGTGGCAGAACTCACCGCCAACCAGGTTAACCTCGACACCAGAGCGAAGAAATGGAAATATAAATTTTAGTAAATATTTCATCTCCTCGAGTGGGGATCGAACCCACAACCAATCGGTTTTACAGTCACACTTCGTGCCGCTGCGCTACGACTGGCCTCAAATACGAATATAATATAGCACGTTGATATGCCAAAAACCTCGTAGTCCTAAAGTACCCTCCAGAATAGTAAAAGATATTAAATTTAATGTAGCTAATAATTTCGCTGATTTAATTGTCTCTCATGCTGTAATTAGATCGAGCACCAGCGTTTGGTAACAGAATATCAGACTACCTATTAAAAAATCGTTTTTTTTAAAGTAACAACATTATAAAGATACGTAGTTTGTTAGTTTTTAATTAATTTTCCACCAGGACGCACAGTTGGGCGCACTAAGAATTTACAAATAAATTCATGATAAAACCATATGAAGAAATTTGCCTTTTATTAGTTTGTATGACAATATTGATATCTAAATCGAACCTACAACCATCACACAAAAGCCTAAACTATTAATAACAAGAGACTGACGCGGCTTCGTCCGCTTAATCGTATTGTTATATTTAACTAAATTATACAAATGGTTTACATAAATTGTAGCTTATGTGTCATTCCGATGTATAAGCCATATTACTGTAGAGTCTAATTAAAATCCGTGTTTATGTGAAAGTGGAATAAACATACATAAATCTCACAAAATTTTAATATTCATAATATTAACAATTTATTAATTATAATAATATCCTGTGGGACTAGTGCCCCCGCAAGCCTTGCAAAACGACCGAGTTCCTTTGACGCCGAGATCCTTGAGGAAAGTGAAACATTAATAATATAGTAGGATAAGACTTACCGTATTTCAGGGTACCACATGGCACCACAGTTCCTCAATGATATAGGATTAGTTATCGAGAAACATAACAACACGACGTCAGATCTGTAATAACACCGTACAAGTGCTGTGTTACGATAGAATTATGTAATATAATATCTATAACAATATGTATTATAATGGACACCTTTGTTTAAATATTTGCTATTTTTAATTTTATTTCTGGTTATTTGGAAAATATTTAAAGCTTCAGATTGAATGTGAATTAAAATTATGGTAGATTTTTTTAGTGTTGATTAATAACATAAAAAGTATTAGTAAGAAATATCGGTACCAACAAATTTTATTGATTTCAATAACATCTTATATTAACCAGATGGACCCAGAACAGACTTAAGTCGTTGGTCAAATATAACAATCGTAAATTTACTTTGCCTTTGCTTGAGGTATTTTTAAAAGGCATTTTATGAAATTTATCATTCTGCGTTAATGCATTCAAAAAAGTTTATTGAAGTTGATTTATTTATTGACGATTTTTTTTTTCTATTTAACCATATTATTGACTACCAAATATAAAATATAAAAAAAAATATTCATAAAAACAAAAACCCCAACTGCATAAAACTAAAAAGAAATGACTTCACAAAATAATTTAGATAATAAGTATAAAAAATATTAATATTTTTACCTTCCATATGCAAATCTCCTGTCCTTTTCGTGATCTCCAAAAGTGTCCCACAGTCTTAGTGAGACATTTACCCCGTCTACGACCTCCCACGATCGTTCTAACACCTTGAAACAATTACTTACAATAGTTAAATTAAAATATAAAATTATATCAGCTTCACACTTCACACGTCGGAACTCAACACTCAACAAAAAGAATCTCCATTCCTTTGAATGCTATTTAAAACAGCTTTACTCTTAAATTTTTTGGCGGAGTATCCAGGACGGAGCGCCGAACGCTACGTTCTCTACATACCTCTTCCGCCCCGTTCACTGTCACCGACCTCTTCATACATTAAAGTCAAGTAAAAGCATATTTATAAATTATTCTCCAAGCAATCGAACTCACATCCTTATAAATCCTATACTGATCTATTGCCCACACGGTGGGCACATGCGTGGTCATCAGCTGCGACAGCGACACGTGCTTGTTGCACGCGCGCGCGCATATCAAACGCGTCTTGCCGACCGCCGTGTCGCCCACCACCACGCATTTGACCAGCTCCTGGTGTGGCTGTTCGTTGTCCATTGTCTGCGGAAGTATATTTATAACATATACTTTGTGCGACTTTTAGGATTCTGTACCTCAAAAAAGGGAATCCTTATAAGAGCACTTAATTATCCGTATGTCTGTAGGTCCGTTTGTCAGAACAACAAATACAAACTTATATTTTTTGTAGTCCGTTCTAAATAAATATGTATATACGCCCAAAAACTTAAATTTGTCAACTTTTATAAGTCATTCCATTTTACGGTCAATAATCCAGAAATTGCATGTTGGAGAGATAACATCGCGCTTTGTCGTTACGAGAGTAGGGAAAAGAAAATAATGCATTGCCCCAAGTAAGAATAGAATCCACAACCGCGTGGCGTTTACAGTTAGGCGATGTGCCGCTCTGCCATTATATATACAGATCGAGCAAAGTTGTTGCCAGGGTCTGCCCTCCTACTTAATCTACTCCAATTTAAGCAGGAAGGCAGACCCCGGCAACATACGTCAACATACGCCGGGATTAATGCCAGGAGGAAGAAGACTGTATATTACAACATTTAAATCTTAATCAAAATATTTAAAAAATTCACATGATAATTCCAAATTTAATTGTTTTAATTGAAATAATAATCATTTTAAGTATTCCAAAATATAAATATAAAAAAAAACTATATGCTATATATGTATAACTACATCAAAGAGATTGCATATTTTATAGTGATATAAAGAGTGGTGGTTAACTAGAGAAAAAAACCTATAATCATAATAAATACAATCAAGTATTTTTTTCTACAAATACCAAAAAAATATATGTAATCTAATTGCATATATAGTCTTTCATAGTAGTTTTAATAGATACATTATATTTAACATTGTATTATCTGAAAGTCAAAAACAATGTACAATCGTTAATTCTAACAAGCAATAATTCGAACTTCTCTATAATTCAAAGTTATCACAAGTTTCCAAGTAAATCACTTTATATCTCGAACTAAATCAATACATTTTTATGCACTTGGTAATGCAAATAAAAATATCGTCGCTTCGTGCCAAAACGACGCATTAATTCTTAACTATAGGCGTCTAAAACTCGACAATTCGAAATTGCTGAGAGAAGAAGAGTGAAAAATTCACAGAGAAAAGTAGATATTTAGACAAGTTCAAATTTGTATTTGTTTTTGTAATGATTACTTACGACAAGCTCTTCTTCCACACAATTTGTGCAGAACAAATTATAAAAATTAAATAAATAAATTAATTATATTATTTATTTATATAATTAATTAATTTATTTAATTTTTATATTATTAAAAATCGATTATGAATAATTTTTATATTATTCATAATCGATTTTTACTCTATAATTCGAACTTTTACTCTTCTCTCAAAAATTTTGAACTATTTCATATTTTAAATACTCGATAATTCATAATATTTTAAAGGTCCCTCCAGTTAGAATTAATGAGAGTCAACAGTATCACTACCAAACATATAATATAATAATAATGTTTATTTATTTCAAAATTTTGTATAACAATAACATTTTATAACGATAACAACTGCAGTAGTACAATACTGTGTCGCAGCTATTATCCCTAACCTCACAAAATGCCGTTATATCAAATTTAAATAATAAAACAAAATTAAATAACTATACATATAAGGTAAGAAAAACAAACAAAAAATTTAGGTACAAAATTAATCTTTGTTTGTGTGTGTGTTTGTTTGTGTGTATGTGTGTGTGTGTGTGTGCGTGAGCGTATGCTTAGTATCATCAGACAAAACTCCATTTAGGTGTCCAAGAGGTCTTCCGTCTGATCGTAGGTTAATGTTAATAACCAGTTAGAGAGTTGAATTTTACATTGGCGGGAGGTTAACGGATATATATATATATATATATATATATATATATATATATATATATATATATATATATATATATATGTTTTGTAATTAATAGCATTGTACAACGCGGAACTTAAATAATAATATTGTAAACAACAAATTACACACAGCAAATCAATACAAATCTTTTTCAGTACATTAAAATAATGCTGATAATCAAATTAATTAAATAGATAAAATTAAAAACTTATTAATTAAATACATAAAATTAAAAACTAATTAGTTTTTACTGTTTTTGCCAATTTAGTACTAATATTTAATTTCATTATCGAGGTATTTCATTAATGAGATAATATTCAATAATTCCTGCTAATGAGGCAAAATGCAGCGTTGAGCCCTGCCACTCAGCATGCCTGCCTCCAGGAATAGGCAGAAAGTGGGAAATGGAAGTGTCTTGTGAATCTGAGTGAATATGCAGTATACAGAGTGAAAGTAAAAAAATGTAAGTACTGTTTATTAGTATAAAATATACCATACACAAAGAAGAGTTGTAATAATTACTCAAAATAGTATTATAAATCATAGGTCTAAATTTTGCGTAAGTTGAAACATTTTCCAACCAATTCAATAGTTAATCTAAATAAACAGTATAGAATAAAAACATAAGCAACAATTTTCCAATTTTAAACAAAAGTGAATTTGGATATAGCAATAAGATAGCATCATTGTCTGACCCATATTAAATTCAACAAAATAAAAAGAACAAATGTATGTTTGTAATAAATACAGCATACAGCTGATGTACAGTGCCACAATTGTCTTGATCTCTGTAAAATTTTAAAATATTATTTTTTATTCATTTCTATAATGTACAAAAACTAAAGTTTGCATTTTAGTTTTTAATTAAAAATGTAATAAAATATAATATTAAAATAGTAATCTATTTATATACGTTAACATTAAAATTTAACTTAAGTAGATACAAGTAAAAAATAACAATATTGTTTTAGACAAGAATATTTATCAAAATTACTTCTACTTCATTAATTATGTCCCAAAATTATATAAATCAAATAATAAATATTTATTAAAACTTCAATTAATTTATTCATATTTATTTTATCAATAATTTTAAAATATTTTTATTTTTTTAAATTAAATTAAAACATTTTTAAGCTGACCTGTTGATGGTGGATATTTTAAATATTTACAATAATTATGCATAGACATACTACAAATATAAAAATCGTTTTATATAAAATCTACACAATAAAAACTTTTGATATAATTTTAATTAAATAGTCCTAAATATTTTCTTAATCAAGCTGTCATTAAACAAAAACAATAATACCTTCACTTTTCTAAACAGCTGGTAATTTGACAATTAAAAGGTGCGATCACTTATCACCGATTTTAAATAATGCGTTCATATTCACGCCATTCTAAAAATGTGTTTAATTTTGGTATACATTTAAAATTGAGGTACCGTATAAATATATATTTGTGTAAGCTTTTATATAATAACTTAGCAATACATTTACTCTTTGCACATTCTGAATGAACGTTAGTGACAATAGAAACATTAAATTAATTTATTAGAAAATCGTGACTAATTGTGCTATATTTTAAGAAAATTCACACTTTTATATTTAAAAAAAATATTTGTCACATCAAAATTCAACCTAAGTAAATCTCAACCGCACTATAATAAATTCAGACATAGAAAATATATAATTCACTTACAGTTTCTTCAACGATTCTGAATTGGTCCACACACTAATATTCACGCATAAACGTCGTTAAGATCATCTGAACATTTTTGTATGTATTGCTCACTAAAACATGTAACACTCGTATTAACGCATTGGCATCACTAATAATTTAAATATTAATGTTAATATCACCTATTGCTATCCCGATCGTCTACAGAGTGAAGTTGATTTTGTAGCAATGCAGTGTTCTGCGCATGTTTTATGAATGAACACCCTGCGCAGATCCGCAAGCAGGCTGAGTGAGCATATTTTATTATTTTATATTGACAATTTCCAACCAGTCATTGAACCTTCACTGGGCTCGTTTGTTTTAATGTCTAAATTGATTTATTCTACAACTTTTGTTTCGTGGTCAATACCCCTCAATTAAAGTTCTCAGGTGATATCTCTCTCAACAGATGACATCCTTATTATAACTCGGGGTGCGTTCAATTTAAAGATGCTATTCACTGCACTAACTCAACTAAGTCATGTTATTCAATGTTAACTAAACACTCAGGAATAATTATAGAACAATATAGTCTTTCTTTCTAATTAGGTACTATGCTAAAAGTAAATATGGCGTCACTTTTATTTCGGAAAAGATGCGCCTGACTTTACAAAATAGCAAAAACATAAAAAAATAGTTTTATTTTTTAAGTTTATATAAATATTTACAAGTAGCAGGGCTCTATTGTGTATGCTTGACACTTGATTTTTATCTTTGCAATTTTCTACTTAGGCAAAATAAATTTAATGTTTAGCATTTAATGCTAAACATTAATTAATGTTTGGCATTAACTTAAGGTAATATTTTCAATGTAGATAATTTATAAAAAAAATTATATCTAGATTTTTTTAGGAAATTGAAGTAAATAACTGGCTATAAACAACATCATTAAAAAAATAAACCGTAAAGATTAGTACAGTCAACATATAATTAATGACTTGAAAGGCTCACATGCGAAATGAATAACAAAATAGAAAATGTCTGCATATTTTCTTGGAAAATTTGCTTCCACGATCGTTAACATTTACACGACCCAACTGCTTTTATGCTACCATAATAGTTTTTATTATAAGAATGGCGTACTTTAGTTCAATTTGGAAGGCAAGAATAATAGAACGGTGCAGGCAAGAATATGAAAATGAAAAAATAATTTCCATACTGACATCTAAAACAGAAATACCAAGAAAAACAATCATGCAAAAATGGCGTTTCTACGGGCACAACACAAAAAGACGTTTTAAAGGTCGTTTAAGAGAACTTTTCCCCGATGGATCGTCGGTTTCTAATTTATATTTTTATCTGAAATCAGACCATGCGTTTCCTAGTTTATTTATGAAAAGCGCAATTGGTTTCGTCGGCGGCATCGCGCTCACATACCTCTGCTTTATATTCTTTGTGTACCAATTGTCGATATCGTACCCGCATGCAACGTTCATGAGTTCTATTATTGGCGTATTACTCACGCTGGGACTTGCTTTCAGTTCGAGAATCAGGTAATTTTGTTTTTTAAATGATAGAAAAATGGGTAAATTTTAATATAGAGCCTTTACCTTATTCAATAGATTGTAATGTATCGTTTGTGATTTAAAAACAATTTTTTACTTTGCGACTTGAACTTAAAGCATTAAAGAAATATGTAGTTTAAAAAAAAAATAGGTGATGTCATGATGGCGCAGTTCGGACACTTCCAAGAACGATCAGACACTTATTAGATTGTCATGGATTTGGTTCAGAATATTGCGTAAAATTTTTTTTGTCTTCCCAATTCTTACTTTTGTTATTAAACACGCAATGATAGTTAATATCAACCTTATATGGAATCAAGTCAATTAATCTTATATAGAATTCGCCCAAATGTATAGAATAGAAACGAAAACGAAAAGATAAATCGATTTAAATAAAATCTATAATAATAATATTATTATTTTTTAAACATTTTTAAAGTGTTATTCCCCACTTAGGAAAGAAAAATACTTATTTAGAAAACGTATAAAAATTGTAACGTAGCGGCACTCGAACCCGCGCCTCCTGAAAATCGACCATGCGCTCTGACCACTGAGCCATACGTCGGTACGGTCGGTTTCCAGGAGGCGCGGGTTCGAGTCCCGCTACGTTCAAATTTTTATACATTTTCTAAATTAGTATTATTATTATTGTTATGAACTTATACATTTAGATATCATAGCAAAAAGACATTCTATAATGACTACAGTACCTCGATTAAAAGCTGTAGAATTATTTATTTAGCATTTAATCGATTCATATACCCTGTTTCTCGTCTTTTACGTTCTCACGATTTTCATATAAGCAGGGTACTTAAAAGTAAAATCGTCGTTCAATTTTATTGTTATTCGCCCAGACGCTATCAAAGAGGAAGGGCAAAGGTTCTCAGCGGATATAATAAAATATACCTAAGGCTATGATAAAATGGTTATATCGGTTAACGTTATGTTCGGGGTTCGAAGATGTCTTGTGTGTAGGTATTATGACTTTAATAGGTTTTCATTTTTGAACGTAATAAATGTTTTTGTTTGATGATAATTGAGTTTATGTTATAAGGAAAAAAAAAATATAGTATATATTGTTCTTTAATTTTTGTTACTTAATTTTTTTTTAACTTATGTAGAGTAGGCGTAAAGCTCGTGGTTGTATGATATTCACTGTTGTATGTTGTCACTGTCTGTTTAGTTATATTGTTTTTCTTTACATGTACATTACAGTACCTAAAACCATCGTCTAGCAGAAACTGGTCCCACTGCGCCATCACGGTCTATTGTGGTGTATTAACTATAACTGAATAATAGACATGTTTTGTGATAAAAAATATAAGTCAAACTTTAATTCACATAAATATCTGAACCTAAACCTTTCATTTGACATTTTTTTAAAACAAAGATCTAAAAAATATCCTGTGAACGTGATCGCAACACGAAGCGACAATTTAGTATAACAGGAACTGAACCTTGACCTCAAATGCAGTAAATTAGCGGGACGCATTGAGGATCGCTTGCATGACATTCGACACGTTATACCTTACTTTATGCGACATATTTCTTATAGACTAAATAACTTACCACCTCTTGACTCGTTTTAAATTATTAAATATGGCGAATATCAACTTATATTAATAAAATATATATATTTTTAAACTTCTTTCTAAGAACAGCATATATATTTTTGGCCATATTATGTTCAATTTGAATGCATTTTACATTAGAATATATTGATTTTGATATCTTTTAAACTGCATACAAAAGAAAATTTGTTTAAAAAAAACACATAAAAATTTGTTCGTCTGTGTCTCTGGTCTGGACTGTGGGTCACTTTCTTTTGGTTTCCAAGAGGTGTGGGTTCAAATCCCGCTACGTTCAAATATTTATACGTTAACTTAAAAAAATATACAACGCTAATTATTAAAAAATAATTAAAATTGTCTTATAATTTTTAGATGCCTAGTATTTCTACTTATACCGCAAATGTTTTCGCGCGTCGGACGCTACACCCTCACCGGCTACGCCCTAGTACTGATCCTCACCGGCCCCGCCACTAACACGCTGAGGAACTCTGAAGTGTTAACAGAATCTATGGCTTGTAGTCAAGTTAGTAGAATTTAATTGATATACATATTCTTTAAAGTATTTTTTTTTGTGGGTTCACGCTGTATCCCCCATATACTCGTAGTTGAAGGCATTCCGATCCCTATTTTCTGCTGAATTTTCCAAGAGTTGCGTGTTGAGTGGCGGAGCTCAATGTTTTTTCTTTGTTTTTTTTTTACCAGAGAGAGGTAAAGAAAATATTAAATAATTAATTTACCCAAGTGGGCATCGAACTCAGAACTGATTATTATTTTAATTTATTAGTACGATAGTTGTTTATTTAAATTTCACTAGTGTGATTTATATAATATTGTCTTTGCCTGTTCTAGTTTGCAAAAATGCGTCTAAAATTCTCGGAAAATGTAGATCGATATCGTATTATATTAATAGATTCTTTGTTGATGCATCGATATATTCTATCATATATTGTGGCCAGTCGTGGCGCAGGGGCACAAACATGCGGTTGTGGATTCGATTCCCGCTTGAGTATATGAAATGTTTAATATTTTCATTTATTCGCGTGGTAACAAGGCAAATCGCAGCGTTGAGCTCCAACATTTAACACACAAAGCCTCGGGGAATGGAGTATCGTAGCACTAGGTTTCCTCTGGCTGTTATGTGTTTCTGTGTCTCTCAAGTGGGGATCGAACCTACAACCGTCGCGTTACAGTCATATCCTTGTGCACAGCGCCACAAAGGCCTCAAATTAAAAAAGTTAATTATATTTTTTTATTATTATTGTTTTCTTTTCGTAAAATAAGATCTCATAAAAAAACAAAATGTTGAAATTGAAATAAGTACAACTCGATTTTTACTGCATATAATAATTTCACCGAATTTTACTCTTCCGTAGTATAAAATTTTAATGTTTACATTTTGTGCGATGGCGTCGCGTCGTCGACTATCAAGACGCTTTTTAACTTCTACATTTTAAATGCGAAAATGTCTCTTCCATCCCATTAAATTTTAAATGAGCATAAGATAGCTCTACAGTGCAAACAAACTATCCTTCTAAGACTCTACGTTCATATAAAAATATAGATAATAGTTGTTATTTGAATATTTAAATAAGTTTTTATATCTTAATATATCTATAATTAAAATTTATTTGGAAACTTATTATATTACAATAAATTTATCTATTATAAAAAAAATATTAAGAATATCACAATACTTTTTGTGATATTCTTAAGTATTTATATAAAATCTATATGTATACAATCTACATATATATGAATGTAAATTGTCTATCGTGGTGCAGTTAAGACTGGCTTGATGGTGTTAGTATGCGTTGATATGATTTTGGTTCGAATCCATTTTGGGAGAGAGATAAAGTTTCAAATATTTTCATTTTCGTATTCCACATTAACCTAGTGTTAAGATAATCCGTTCGTAGCTTTCCGCAGAATTCTCGAGACATTGCCAATTGAGTTGTGGAGCTTAGTCATGGCCTCGCTTCCTCTTGTTACCAGAACGGTGAAATGAACGTATTAAATAACTCATTCCCCCGATGAAATCGAACCCACAACTCTCGCGTTTAGTGCTGTGCCACTGCGCCACTACCTGATTATGTTAGTAAATATATAAAAATTATTAACCACATAGCTCCAAAGTGCACAACCTGTATAATATACCTAGTTCTAATAATACCGTCTATCTAGGTGACCTGTTTTGTTTTACCTAAGCTTTTAGTAGAAACTGTTAACACGTATAAAGTTACTCGAACCTGTTATATAAACACAGTGAGTAAAGCTCACCGTTAGCTTTTGTTTAAAGTTTAAATTATTTTATTCTACTATTACACAATTATTTAACTTAAAAAAGTTAAAACAATCTTTTCACTATTATATTTCGAAGAACTTAATATTTCGAAGAACTTAGTAATATAAGGTACCAGATCCGTCATTGTATTTGTAACGTTCGTGCTTTTAACCACTGGTTAGGAGCACGATAATTATTTTAAAATTCAAGGAACATATATATATATCAAAAGTACTGTAATCTAGATCAGCAAACAAAATATAATAATTAGTAAGGATAACATATAATATAATATAATATAAAATTTGTCACATTTGAGTCAAGATAGAAAGTGAAGTGAAAGAGAAGTGACAATAGACCATTAACTCCCTCGA
Source organism: Heliconius hermathena (assembly GCA_013403705.1). Lineage (NCBI taxonomy): Eukaryota > Metazoa > Arthropoda > Insecta > Lepidoptera > Nymphalidae > Heliconius > Heliconius hermathena. The sequence goes on from JAAIXJ010000108.1 coordinate 703,830, forward strand.
GCGCTGATCGTTCGTGGGAACTTCCTTCTAAATTGTCAATATATATCGAATGGCTTATCTGCGGCAGTGTTTCCAGGTCGATACGACCTAGGTCGAAGCCTGTTGCTCCTTTGGTCTTACCATCAGGTGAGCCGTACCGTACGCTCGTTTGCCTTGTCCGTTCCACAAAAATAAAAAATCGAACACATGCCCAAATCTCAAACGCTATCCAATTATACCTCGATGACCTCTATTGAAGTATAGAAATATTAAATTTTATATTATTAAAACTTAGTTCTCATTTTATAATTTTCTTTCATATATAAAAGTCTATGCGCGTTTCAGACCTAAGTTGAACAGTTTAATAAGTAAGCGTCTCAAAACTTTTGCAAATAACATTAAATTTAATATTTGCAAATCTAGAATTATTAAGGGACTAAAGCATTTAGAACTGCGATTTATTAAATGAATTTGATATAGAAAGTAAGAATTTATACCAATAGATAGTGATAGTATATAGTTTCTTTTAGAATTGATTTAGTTGGTTAGGTTATATTGTTATTTTTCATTTAATTATAACGACTAAGTCACCAGTTGTAATTAAACTTAGTTTAAACTTATATAAGAACTAAGTTACTAAACTTATACTATATTTACTTGCTAAAGTTATAGGTACTATGTTTACATTTTTTAAGTTTTCTTTTGCTCTGGTATCGAGGTAAGAGGTTGCGTTGAGTGGAGGAACATAACGCCGCTCTTTGCCTCGTTACCAGAGCGAGGAAAATGTAAATATTAAATATTTCAGTTCCTCGAGTGAGAATCGAACCCACAATCTGTTGCGCTCACGTAGTCACACGCTCGTATCCATGCGTGACAACAGGTATCTAAAAATTCTTTAAGTAAGTAGTTTTCTTAATAAAATTTTCCCATCAGGAACAAATAAAAATAAGTGTTCAACAAATAAACGATAGTGCGAAGAAACCTTTCAACACCATAAAACGCCCCATAAAGTTGATCATGGATAGGATCAAGCGCACCACCTACGGAATGAATAGAATTTTATCGAGGATAAATGCTATTGTTACCGATATTGGTTTGTATTTTACCTTTGACCCTTATATGTATTTTTCAATAATCTAATAAATATAAGTTAATAGATCACTGACAGCTGAGGCCAGCCATGATGAAGGTGTAGCAGACAGGCAAACGCGACATGTTATGGGTTCAATTCCCACTAGAAGAAAATGAAATATTCAATATTTTCGTTTTCCTCGCTCTGGTACAAGACAAAAGGCGGCGTTAAGTTCAACTTTTCAATGATCTACCTTGCTATGTGCGGAATATAGCGTGAAGCTAAAAAAAAGTCAACTGATAGTTGATGCTTATCTTATATTATTGAGAGATAGGTAGAGAGGTAGCTAGATATAGGTAATTTTTTTCTAAAAAAGTTGTACGGTCGCCTCCTATTATTTTTCAAACAAAATGATACGCTATCAAAAATTGTATGAAAAATCCACCTCCTTTTCTATAACTTGGTAAATATTTCCTCAGCCTTCAAGCATTCATATTTCCGCGTACAACTCTAGTAGAACAGTGGCATTTTCGTTGACGAATATCGATTAACAATTAATTGCATAATAGTTTTATTTGCCAGTTCCAGTAATATTGTCGTTGCATGACTAAATGATGTATAAGTCTAACCTTGATATATACCTGATGTATACCTACATATTTTTACTCCGTTTTCATTTTCCTTTAATAAAAAAAAAACGTTGTGATTCTGGTCTCAAACAATTTAGAAGTATCTTATTAAATGTAACAAATTATTTCTGTTATTATATTCAAAATATCTTTTGATTATTTATTACTTTACTCTCTTCATTTACTCTATTATAAAATATTTTTTATTGCATAACTTTCCCAGGATGAGTATTAACTAATATAGTATATGGTATCACTATTACAATGCTTATATTATGTGTTTCATCATACAAAATATATTAGAGAAAGACGGAAAAAGATTCACATTAAAAAATATATAAAAACCATACATTTTCCTTTCAGGAGACTTCATCCAATCATCCTTCATTTGGCTTAATAAAATAGCTGATATTTGTACTAAAAAGTTCGGTACTCCTCACGATCGATGTCTGACAGCCATTTTACAGGGTGTTTCAAATTGTAAGCAAAGATTAGGAAACATACCTCGGCTCTATAACGAATCGCATGTTGCCGAAAGTGTGTGTAGACATATCGGATACGATACAGTTTGTGTTGTTGCCGATTACGCGACTGCTTCGTTTTCTGCTACTTTGAAAAGAAGTAAGGATTTTTTTTATGTAGTATAGTATATAGTAAATATCTATTACAGAAAAGTAACCTCTAAAATAAGCCAGAATGTTAATGTGCTAACATAAAAAAATAAACTCGTTTGTTATAAAGTTGTGTTTTGTAAAGATACATACGTGTGATTCAAATAATATAATTAGGACTTTCAGTTCGAATTTTATCCAGGAACTAGTGTTTAAGACTCGCCGTTCCCATTAAGACGCTTCCGTTCCCCATTATCAACCGAATTCTGAAGGCATATATAACTCTTAGTTATTACCATTTCACCACCTGAGCGAAGCCGCAGTTAAAAACTAGTAAAATTTAATTTAAATAAGTAATGTGAAAATTACATTTTATATATCTTTCAGAACTTCGCAATTTCATCTCTCGTATAAAAAATACATTAACCATAGAAATCGATATTCAGCACACACACATATTCAGTAACAACAACACGTACACAAGCCCGATAGCGGCCGGTCTGGTGACGGACATACGGAAGAAAGCTGATCCCCTGCTGAAGTGGCTGTCCTGGAGCTCGTGTGTCACTAGCTTGTTTTTGTTGCTTATTATTTTTAGGTAAAAAGTTGTGATGTCATCGTTGAGTAGGTATTTTGTTATATGAACTACCATGGTTGGCCATATGAGTTCACAGTGTCACTCAGAAATTATTTAAATTTGCTGGGTATTGCACGTATATCTGATATATATGAAGGCAGAAGGTACCAAGTGCTAAAATACTTCGTTCAATCGCTCCGGAACTCAATCGCTCAACAGCACTTTGTCTTGTTACCAGAGCGAAGAAATGAAAATTTATTAGTTATTTATTAATATAAATAATAATTAATTTCACCGAGTGATAATCGAACTGACAATCGTCATGTTTACAGTCACACGGCCTCAGTAATGTAGATGTAATTACAAATAAAGTGTAGTATTTTTCCTGAGTGTGGACAATTTAAAACTTTTAAACTTATAACAATATATATATATTAATATTTAGTATTTATTAATTTTAGGGCGAAATATTATCAGCATATGTTCGAAACAAGATCCCGTTTCGACAACCGCTACGTTACCAAGGAACTGCGAGAGTTGGACTTAAACAGGTACAGGGAGAGACGAGAGACGGTGTTACCACTGAATAAACGGGAACAAGCCAAATATATTTGTGTTAGTTACTTTGATTTTTTTTATTCAGTTGTCTTTACGTACTTTATTCATCCATCGTAGGTAATCTATAAAAAAATGAAAACAAAAATACTTCATTCTTTCCCTGTAATTCATTTTCCAATTTTCTTTATATTTTTGCACATTTATACTAATGCCTCGTCCTCCATACATATATGGAATATCAACACAATAAAACTGGATGCCAGTCTTGGTGTAGGGGTACAATTGTACGTCTGTAAGCGTGACGAGGCAAAGCGCATCTTTAATTACTTCCACTCGACACGCCCAATAGAACGAAGTATGTTGACACTAGGTTCCCAGGTTCCCTCTACTTACTTTGCTATGTGCAGGATACAGAGTGAAACTAATAAAAAGACGTGAGAATGTATACGAATATTATAATTATAAATATTCAGAATTCGAATTAGAAATAAACAAATAATAAGCATTTCGTTATTTGCACATATTCCAACTGGCTTTCATTGTGGTTTACCAATATTTTTTAGGATAAATGAATAAATTAAAATAATGACAAGCCACTTAGCATACAGCCCTATGAAGTCTGAGCCATTGTGTAACACATTTTATATAGAATATCGAAATAGCGAGCGAGGGGTAAAAAGCTTAAATTTAGAACTTCTAAAAGTTCAACTTTACCTTCCATTCGGAAAGTTAGAGGGGTTCCGCCACTCAACACGACATTCGATACATTCATTTACGCTGTTTACGATTTTGTTCTTAAGAAATAGAAATTTCGAACAACGTTACGGCTTAGTAGTTAGTATTTATTATAACACCGTGATTGTAGTTTTGTATCTCGCGAGAAGTCGAATTTTATTTATAATACAGACATTTCGGGTGAATCAGAAACTTTCATTTATCTTCATTACATTGTAAGGGTTGGAAAATCTTTATTTTATCTTCACTGTATTGTGACAGATCACTTCGTTCTCCAGTCTCTGTCCATTTCTCAAACATTGTTATTTGATTGGCGGAACCCAACGTCACGCTATGGGTAGTTATTTAGGTGATTAATACCACATAGTGGGACGTCGGGTCATTTTAGTATTTCTAGTTTCCTCGCTCCGGTGTCGAGGCCCAGATTACCTCTGCCTATCCTGCTACGTGCGGTATACAGCGTGAAGATATGTATATAACAAAAAGTATATTATACGTATATGTATTTGTGATAATTTTAGACTACTTCATTCAATTTGGTCGCGTCAGAGAAGGTTTACCTCACGCGATCCATGGTGTTCATGGCTATAACCACTTTCAAACTTTTAATTCACATAGTGGCCGATTATAGTCTATACTGGGTGTTGATAACGATAAGATACCAAGGCAACATGAAAACACCAGAATGTAAGTTGTTTTCTATTTAGTTTTGTAATTAATACGGTATATCTACAATTTTTATAAATCATAATGTTATTTTTAAATTAATTAAGCGTTTTTACCCGACTGCGGCGAGGCCCAAAAGATGGGTTATGTTTTTAGCGATTATGTCCGTTCCTTTCGTTACATTAATTTTGTTTATATTATACAATCGGGTTTTTTTTGTTTATAATTTAATTGTTTAGTCTTTATTAATTAAGTAGTTAAGTTCAAAATGCAGAATGCAGAGTTTAAGAAATGAACAGCAATAAGATCCTTAGCTATCTGTTCCTCCTCACATACTAGCGACAAAGTACAAGCACACTCAGTGTACAAATAAGAGATTACAAATGTTGTATATTTATATAATTTTCTAATCATTATTTGCTATATTTTTTTTCTTTATATATTGGGTGTCTTATGAAATAAGCGATTTTAAAAATTTTAAAATAATTTGAATTTTGTATTGTAATATTGATTGTATTTTTTTTTCAATAATATTTTTAGGATATGTTTAATTTATAACGTAATAATAATTAATACCTCCATAGATAAAAAATAATTGAATTCCAGCTGATCGCTCAAATATCGGTATACAAGTGACTGGTTCAAGCATGATAGCGGATTTTATCAGATCTTTAATAGAATCGATAATATTACCATTGTTACCTAAAACAGCATCGCCCACATCTTGTCTACCCAAACCTCATCCTCCTGATTTACAGCGATATATGCATATTGGTGGGTAATATATATTTTTTATTATTTTATTTATTTAAATGGCCACCAATTAAAAAAAACAACAAAACATTAACAAATTAAAAGTAAATTCAAAGTACATCTATAATGCATGATAGCATGCCACTCTTATACCTAGAATGCTGCATTAAATTTCGTTGCGTTTATTTAATATTTTTAATTAAATGTTAAATTAATTTAAAAAATGTATTAATTTATATTCAGCTTCATTCAGCAACCTAGTGTTAAGACACTGCGTTTCCCACTTTCTGCCGAATTCTGGAGGCATTGCGTGTTGAGTGGCAGAATTCAACGCCGCGTTTAACCTCGACACCAGAGCGAAGAAATGGAAATATAAATTTAAGTAAATATTTCATCTCCTCGAGTGGGGATCGAACCCACAACCAGTCGGTTTTACAGTCACACCTCGTGCCGCTGCGCCACGAC
>JAAIXJ010000108.1:711035-809505 GCA_013403705.1 Heliconius hermathena
ATCTATGAGAAAATCATATAAATCTCAAATTTACATTAGGTATGTGCGCGACAAATGGACGAATATCTAAATAACAACTCAACCGATTTTAATGATTCTTTTTTTATTAGAAAGGGTACACATAAAGGGTAGTTTGGTGAAAGTTTGGTTAAGTTCAGAGCATGAAATCCGGTTGAAATTGAAGAAGTCGATTTTTTTTATTAAAAAATATAATTATGTTATTTTTTCTGGTAAAATTTCTTTATACTCCATGATAAAAACAATTGTATAAGTTGCATTAGGCTTTGAACTATTACCATGCTAAAAATTATTGAATTTCATACAGTAGTTATCGGTATTTTAAGTACTTTACATTTTTCAGTTTTTATTTCTTTTAAAGAAAACTATAATGAAATTCGGAATGAAACCCAAAAAAAATGTACCTTGGGCCCCTAGGCTAATACCATGCAAAAAATCATCAATTTCTGTCTGGTAGTTTTTGCGTGATTGACGAACAAACAATCAGACAGACAGACAGACAGACAGACGGACAGACAGACAGACAGACAAGAATTCTGCTGAGTGGTTTTTTAGGTTCTATAATCGACATATAAACCGACCTGATTTTTATTTTTTTATATCTTTCATGTACAGAATTGACTTTTCTATCCTTTTATTATATATAGAGATAGAGATATATTATAATTTTTTTTTGAGAGGTGAACCCACAACTTAACAAAAGCTTAATTTGACATGATATTCCTAAAATTTTTTTAACTTCACGTTATATCCCACACATAACGGAATCGGCAGAGGGAAATTCTCATAAAAACACTTCGATTCCTTACTTTTTGCCCGATTCTTGGCATTGCGTGTTGGCGGAGCTCCACACCGTGCTTTGCCTCGTTACCAGAGCGAGGAAAATGAATACAATTATTAATATTTCATTTCCTTGAGTGGTAATCGAACTCACAACCGTCGCGTATACAATACGTTATGTTAAAAGAACAATTCTTTCTATACTAACTTTACTTACTTATATTATACTTATATGCCTTTTGAATGGAGGGAAAATGGCAGGCACTCAGTGGCCTACTCCACGAAATGCGAATTTACTGAAAAAAAACCAGGCAAATGCGAGTCGGACTTGCACACGAAGGGTTCCGTGCCATTATCTATAAAGACGAAAAAAAATCACTTTGTTGTATTGGAGCCCCTTTTAAATATTTATATTATTCTGTTTTAAATACCTATTTGATGTTATAGCGGCAACAAAAATACATACAAACATACAGCGAAGTCTTATTGATAGGGTCCTGTTTTACTCTTTAGGTACGAAACCCTGAAAAATATAATATATAAGAAATAGTACACCATTTTTCTTTTGTCTTCTTTTTCTTTTTAGGCGTATTAATAATACTTTTATGGTTTTTCGCCTTATTCGAGCCGTACGGCCTCCGGTTACGGCACATTATTATGGGACATTATCAACCTGATAGAGCTAAAGCAAGGGCTTTGTGGCTTTTTAACCATATATTGAGGACCAGAGGTATGATATGTGATGTATACTATAATTCTTTTATTTCAGCTTCATGCTATTTTCCTTGTATATTGCGGGGCCTAATGTTAAAGCACTCCGTTCCAATTCAGACACTTCATTTTCCTGCTTTCCGCCTAACACTGGAAGCATAGCGTGTAGAGTGGCAGAATTTAGCGAAGAAATGAACATATTAAATGTTTCATTTCCTCGAGTGGGAATCGAATCCACAACCTGTGATGTACATCGTACGCTTGTGCCCCTGCGATATTACGACCTTTTCCTCTTATCTTTTCATGTGTTTTTCTACTAAGTAGGTATAAGAAACAAGGTGAAGAGATACAAACAAATTGATGCTTACATTTTCCAGGCAGCTTCATGAAATTAGCTCGTCGGAAGCTTCACCGTGAACACAAGTATTCAGATCAAGAGCACCTCACATTCCGTTATTGGATAAATTCTGTTGTGTCGTCAGTTTCAATTGTATTTTGAAGTAGCCTATGTATTTTTCTGACTACTTGTTTTATTTTTTTTATTAAAACAATAAAATCAAAATCAGCTTCACGCTTTATTCCGCACGCAGCAGGGTAGACAGAGGGAGTCTAGTCTTAGGACATTCCATTCCCCACTTACCCTCGAGTTATGGAAGCATTGCGTGTTGAATGGCGGAACTCAACGCCGCGCTTTGCCTCAACACCAGCGCGAAGAAATGAAAATATAAATGTAAATAAATATTTCATTTTCTCGAGTGGGGATCCAACCCACAACCAGTCGATTTTACAGTCACACTTTGTGCCCCTGCGCCACGACTGGCCTCAACATTATACTTTTTCTGCCTAAAAGAAAACAACATTTTATATAAAAAAAAATCGCAAGCTACACTATAGATATTACACTAACAGGGTCTATATTTATTAGGTCCACCTATAAAACTATCTATATATCTAACTGACTGATTGCCTAACTGTCAGTTAGTTATTAAATTCAAAAAATTTAGAAACTTGATTTCGCCACAAGGATTTTTAGTTTACATTAAAATCTAAATCTTTTTTTGTAGATGCTCGTGTTTAAAACGTGTATTTGGTAGCAGCAAGACGAAGCACTGCTTATTATGTAACACTTTGGAAGATTTAACTGATACTGATACTAAGCTGACAAGGTTATAATATCTATATATTTTTGTTTATATATTTTTACAATATGTCTAAATTACTATTACATTAGCTTCACGTAGTATCCCGCATATAGCAGGGCGTGCACCTGGAGACCTAGTATTAACACACTCCGTTCCCATAAAGACACTTCCGTTCCCCATTTTTCGCCAAATTCTGGAGACGTTGCGTATTGAGTGGGGAATTTCAACGCCGCGCTTTGCCTCGACACCAAAACAAAGAAATGAAAATATTAAATATTTGATTGCTTCGAATGAGGATCGAATCCTTAACCTCGTCGTCGTTGCCTTTTACAGTCGCTTGTGCCCCTAGGCCATGACTGGCCTCTGGCATTATTTTTTTAAATATTTGTATATGCATTATCTTTACATGTACAAGTAAATTGTAAATAGTGTTAGAAATCGGAAGCGGTTAATGTTTTTAAAAAAACACCATAAAAACACATATTGTCTATATGTTTCTAAACTATTTGGAAAGGGATACTATGTAATTGCAATAAGTGATATGTATCACCTACTAACAATACCTCACACTGGTTTCCTTCAAATAGGGGTCGTTGCCTACAAGCAACTGCCCCCGATTGATACAATTCCACTGCTTTTATCATCTTTTTCACCTAAATCCACCCTCTTTTACACGAGTACGGTAGCAATAGATATATCTATAAAGCGCGATTTAAGTAATGTTAAACAATGTCCAATTCAGACAAGAATATTATTTATGATACTTGAAGAAGATTCAAAATATTGAATAAAATAAACGTTTGACCGTTCAACCATTTCACTAGTTCTGAAGCTAATTTTTTTTTCTAGATTAATTCATATATCTTTAATATTTTAAACCTCTCTTGTTTCTTTAATTTATTTTATTTTTTTTAGTTGTGAAACTCTAAAGTGTCCGGGTGTGTACTGCGTACGTTGTTTCTCAGATATTGGTCGTTTATGTACAATATGCCTGTCTCCCGCTGAGTATGGTGATGTTAGTGACGTCAGTTTGGAAAAGTATGATAAAGTCGCTAAATCTTACTATTGTTTTTCTCTTTTTTTCAGCTTCACGCTGTATCCCGCATGTGGCAGGGTAGGCAGGAGCCAAGTGTACTGCTAAGATACTTTTTCCCACGTCTAGAATACTCCAAACCACTCCACCACTAATAAAAAAGAATACCTGTTGGTGGTCTCTCTATTTTAGAGTTGCTTCATTTTGTCCGATCAAATCTATAAAAATTAAGATATTTTATAAATTTATTATTTCCCTAAATGAGATTTAAGCCTTCACATGAAGTCAGACAGGTGTGTTACAATGTCGACTATTATGTGTGCGTTATACAGCGTGCAGCTGATTTATATACTCTTATCCTATTAACATACAGTTAAAAATAATTAAATTAAATCAGCTTCACGCTGTATTCCGCATTCAACAGGGTAGGTAGAGGGAATCTAGTGTTAAGACACTCCGTTCCCCACATTCCGCCGAATCTATCGAGGCATTGCGTGTTGAGCGGTGGAACTCAGCGCCGGGTTTTTGCCTTGTTGCCAGGGCGAAGAAATGATGATTAATACACACAGCTTAAATTTTTTTAATTATTATTTTAGAGGCTCATCCGATAGTGGCACTGATGACGAAAACGATAATACACATGACAGCTTTAATATGAGGGTAAGCATAAATAAAATATACATTATATTTAACTAATATACAACTGTTACAATTTTTGTGGTAATATAAATTTTTTTTTAGAAAAATTTGAAAATAAGCGGGACTTGAACTCGAGCCTTGAATTCATTCAAAAATCTAACATAACAATATACATTTCCTCATTTACTATACAAAATCGCTACAAAGAATACAATAGAATATTACATATGTTATGTGATTAAACATTATACACTTTTATTATTCAAGAGAAATAAAAGAGATATCAAAGTAAAAGAAGAAGGAAACGAAATAATAGTGTAAATAAAGAGTTGTAATATTCAGGAAGGCTTAAACTTTAAATTAGATGTAATATGATTTTTTAATCATTAAAGAAAGAAGTTTTAATGACATTTTATTATGTTTAAATAAAATCATCAGCTTCACGCCGTATCCCGCACACTGCAGGGTAGGCAGAGGGAACCCAGTGTTAAGACACTCCGTTCCCCACTTTCTGCCGAATTCTGGAGGCATTGCGTGTTGAGTGGCAGAACTCAACGCCGCTTATTATGTTTCTAACATATAAATGTTTGCAAGTACCCACCACTATATAATTAATTCCAGGAACAAAAGGAAAGCGAAAAAGAAAGCCTCATTAATAAGAAAAACACAAGAAAAGATAAGAAATACCGAGGCTCATCTCATTCAAATGACAGCGGTCAAACACGTCAATCGTCCTTATCGTTGTTAAATCATCATGAGTTAGACGGAAATTGTAATCGACCAATATCTTATATATTATCTTACGGTTCTATAAACTATATCGATGTAAGTATTATATATATCGTATTATTTGAATAAAAAACACCCTAACCCATGTATTGATTGTAATTTATGGGAAATCATCACAGACTCTTAGAATTGAATATTCTGTTATTTTTTTATTTTTTTTTAATAAAAACAGTTAAGAGTTAAGTTTCTTTTATTCAGAAGGTGCAATCGGTTTATTTTATTTTTAAATATTTCCTAAATTCCACAATACCTAAACTAAACTAAACTAAGGAGTTACATAAGATCAATTTTATTTCAAAATTCATAAACGGCACAATGCATTACTTTGCTGAAAGTCATTCATTTATTCGATCAGTTCATTTAAGCATCTCAAATTGCAATATGATCTTATGAATTATTACTAGAACCGGAAATTCAATTTCAACTCACTATTCTGAGAGTTGAAATTGAACCCGCAACCTTTACAACCGTTTACTGTCAGAACAGTTTTTACTGTTCTGTCCTTTTTTAGAATACCTAAAATATGATGAACATCTTTATATTTTTAAGGGTGACACTAAACATGGAGATAAATGTGGTTTCAAAGAAATACAGAAAAATATACGGAAAAATGTGTATAATGTACAATATGAATTACCAAATAGTAGTAAATTACCGAAAATAGATAAGAATTTTAATAATAACATAGAATTGACTAATAATAAAGATGAAACACGTAGTAAAATATCAAACATAGGGAATTTTTTAGTCCGGAAAAAAGTTAAAATGAAACATCAGAAAAGAATGTCACATAATCTAGCGTTTAAAGGATTATTTAAATTATTATATAGACGAATATTACCTTTAGAAAGGTATTCCAAAATATTAAGAAAGAAATATATAAAAGTTGCTACTGTGCAAGAGAAGAAGCGTATGAGAACTCGATCTCAAATTAAATTAATTTTCGAAAAAAAACCAAAAATATCTTATAAACTATTCAAACCCATAAACAAGTGCCTTGATGGTAAAATCTTAAGTACAAATTCTAATAATATCAATAATAATGTGTATAATAGTAATAAAAGAAAATATATAAGAAAAAGACTTATACATGCCAAATACAGGAACTTTAAGGGATATAAAATTAATAAAATTAGAAAGTTTTATAAGTTGTGTTATTGTGGAAATGTTCCAAATAAGTCAAATCTTAAGCGTAGGAAAAAGAGAGGTAAAAAGAAATATTTAAGCACAGAAGAAAATTTATTTACACATTACGAAAACGCAAAAAAGCTACCAAAATTACGATCTGGGAGGCATGAAGTGGAATACCAGGTATATTATTGTAATTAATACGGTTAAGTGGAACCATTCTCATATCATATATTATTTATCATTATCTCTAATTAACAGTTTTTTTTTTCTTTTTTTTTCAGCTTCACGCTGTATCCCGCACACTGCAGGGTAGGCAGAGGGAACCTAGTGTTAAGACACTCCGTTCCCTACTTTCTGCCGAATTCTGGAGGCATGGTGTTGAGTGGCAGAACTCAACGTCGCGCTTGTCCTCGACACCAGAGCGAAGAAATGGAAATATAAATTTAAGTAAATATTTCATCTCCTCGAGTGGGGATCGAACCCACAACCAGTCGGTTTTACAGTCACACTTTGTGCCCCTGCGCCACGATTGGCCTCAATTAAGTTATATATTTAATTGGAAAATACGTTCTACATATTTATATATACGTATTTTTAATAAATCGAATCCAGAAAAACTAAGTGACTATGATGATTTATTTTTTTTCAGAATAATGTGAATACAGATTCATATTCACGACTCCGCTATAATTTCGAACATAATTCAAAAGAAAAGTGTTATAGAACATTTTGGAAAATTGAAAACAAAACGTAAGTGTTTTTAAATGATATTTATTTTCTTTTGATTACATTTTTATTCGAAAGCTTAATTTTATATTTCGTTAACAGCGCAAGGACACCGTTGCCTTTTATGAAAGAAATTTGCATTTGGCTCACATCAGTATTATCTATTAGGAGGTATGAAAGAAAAAGTAGAAAACAGAAAAAGACAGGTACGATTATCAAAATGGTTTGATAATATTTTTTTGTTTCTGATATAATTATTAAACTTTAAATATAAATAGCGGCATTGAGTTCCGCCACTCAACAGGCTGTGCTTCCAGAATTCGACGAAAAGTGAGGAGCGGGGTGTCTTAATACTAGGCTCCCACCACCTACTCTGCTACATTCGGGACATAACGTGAAGCTGAAAAAAAAGTTCAATAATAGTAATAGGTGTGTGTGTGTGTGGTAGTGCGAAATATAACATTAAATGTTTGAGTTTTTGGAAATCTTTTGATATGATTGAAATATTATTGAAAATGATTCAAGATCAAATAATTTAAGTTTTGAGATTAATTATTTTTTTTAGAAAATTTATTGGAAATGATAGACAATTTTGATTTATATTACAGCGGAAAAAGGTGCCATGGCGCTACCATTGCAAAAGTCGCGGTAAGTTGTAGCAAAAACTTAATATGAATTGTCAACACTTAAAAATATAATTGTATTAAAAATTTTACTTTTGTTAGTTCGTGTCAATATACTGGAGAATGTCTGGATCTCAGTTACGATACAAATGTAAAAGATTATATGCATGTGAAACCGTTATTTAAACAGTTCAAAGGTAAACATGGCCAGTGATTTTAAAAATATGTAGGTACCTATACTCAAATATATTTTTCTTTAGTAATTTTTTCAAGTTCAATTTCTGAAGATAAAATAAAAATATTGTTTCTCCGATAATAATTTCTTTTTAATTAAACATTTGATTTTACAACTCAACACACGAAGTATGTATTCTAAATAGTAGGAAAGTAGAACATGGAGATTTTCTTTTCTTCTTTAAAATTAAAACTGATTAAGCTCGGTTCGTGTGCCTTCTTCATATTTTTTTTAATAAACCATAACTAAGTTCTCTCTACCTATCCTTCAATATTTGGATATCGCAGTAACTCATTATATTAAAATATATATAGGCGTAGAATTAGGGGAGTCCGTGCCCACCCTAGAATAGTCTTGTGTCCACTCCAGAATGAAATTATAAAAAAAGAAAACTAGCGTAACTAACAAATCTGTTTCAAGATAAAATGTCTAGAATCGCCTATGATTTATACATTTTTCCTTCGTTCCTATTTTACACTTTTAATGCGCTACGAATAGCGTTAAATACGCTATTTTTTCGTTTCAGAATTGGATCAAAAATCGTCTGAAAAAATATCGTCAAGTAAATTATCATTATCTGATACGAAAACCAATACAACTGTTTGCAGCTGGTGTATAATAGAATATATTAAAAGGAAGGCTAAATACATAAATTTTGTTAGTAACAGTACAAAAGAAACAAATAAAGATATAGTCACTGATAGAAGCAAATTATGTGATGTTAGTACTTCAACCAATGATTGGTGGAGTCCGTTAGAAGAAAGTAATAAGGAGTTCTTTCAAAGGAGACAAAAAAAAATAGATAAACTGATTATAGGAAATTAAATGTAATTAAATTTTTGATAGGTACATATATACATATATTATAATATATATATGTAATATAAACTTATTGTATTTTTTTCACTTTATGGGCTCTATTGCCACTCGGGTAATAAATTATTTAATGATTCGTTTCTTCGCTCTGGTACGAAGACAAAGGCGCGGTGTTGACTTATTGGGTAATGCATGGAAATGGGCTGCAATACTAGGTTTCTTGTATTGTTCCCTCTGCCTACAGTTTTACATTTATTTATAAATTATTATATATAATATTTATTCGTCGTGGCCCAGAGGTACAAGGGTGTGACTGTAATGCTACGGTTGTGGATTTGACTCCCATTCATTCATGAATTATTATTTATGAATATCTTCATTTCTTCGCTATGGCACCAAGGCAAAAGCCCGGCGTTGAGTTCTACCACTCAAGACGCAATGCCTCGAAACATTCGGCGGAAAGGGGGAAACGGAGTGTCTTAACACTAGCTCTGCCTATCCAGCTGAGTGCGGGATACAGCGTGAAGCTGATTTATTTAATTTTTTTATTTATTTTACAAAGTGCTAAAAAAATGTTTCGTGTATTAAGGTGGATGGACGTTACATTTGCAAGTCATCATGATCTCTCGAATACCCTTAAGAGTTAAGCTGTAACAATAAATATATTAATATGTCACAGATGGTGATATAATAATAATATCATTGCTTTATTATTTAGATATATTTGTCCAAAAAAAAAATAAGTCATAGATTGAAACGTAACATAGGGGACTTTTGTTTGTCTGGGCAAATAAATATATTTTTGTGGTACTTCTTGATTGATACACTTTAAGTGTGTAAGTAAAATTTTGAAAATTAGAAGAATGAAAGAAAGGCATTTGCTGTGAAGATGTGGTCTCTTCTTAGGATATGAGGAGTTAGTTCAACTGATCGAATCCGCAATGACGAAAACCTAGAATGAAAGGTAGAAAGTGAAAGAATGGAATAAAACATTTATGGAGAAAGAGTGAAAGGCAAGATAAGCAGTTTTACAGTCACACTTTGCGCCCCTGCGCCACGACTGGCCTCATTAATATTTAATATATGTAGGTATAATAAAGATTTATTTTCAAATAATGTTTTATTATTTTTAATGTTATAATTTTTTATTCAATATTTTGTCTATAAATTAGTATTTTCATAGATATATCTACTTTGACCATGACGTCATGAATAAAATGTTATTTTCATTTACAAGTGTTTTATTTGTCTCATATTTTTATCTCGCTTATCTCGGATGCTGATTCTCCAGGTAGTCTAAAGGTGGGCTATATGTGTTAGTACTGAAGGTATCGGGCAGCACGATGATACGGATACTACTGTGCAGGTAATGCTTCTCATTTATTTTCATATATGTATGAATAGATGAATGAAATTTTATTAAGTTTAATTCATAATACAAACTAGTCCTGTCCAAAAGCTGTGGCGAATACAGCCAGTTTGTTTTAATACCTACGTTATTTCTTTCACTAGTAGTCAAGTAACTAAAAATAACATCAGTTTTTTGCAAAAGATTTTTTTTACGTTCATGCCGTATCTCGTATGGTTCACGCCGTATCTGGTATGTACCAGGGTAAGGAGAGAGAACCCGGGAACTTGTGTTAAAATACTACGCTTAGGCACTCCGTTCCACAATTTCCGCCAATTTTTTCTTGAGACATCGCTTGTTAATCGGATCTCAACTCCAAACTTTCCTCGTTAGTCGTTACCAGAGCGTGGAAATAAATATAAAAATATTAAACATTCAATTCCCTCGAGTGGGAATCGAACTCACAATTGCCTTTACAGCCGCACGTTTGTGTCCCTGCGCCACAACGGCCTACATTATATCATGTTTGTTTGCAATCAGTAATACTTGCCGATTTGTAGCAGCCGCTTTTATATTTTATCATTGACATCATGGAGATAAGCGATATATTATGATGTATGTCATAAAAGTAGCCATTTGCAAGATCAGCGGTATTTTGCACGTGACAAAGTTATGCAATTTGGAAAATGTATTACTTTTTTATATATTTTTTTAAATTCAAATTCAGCGCTTTAAAGCTTTTGCAGAACTATTTAGAGTGTTTACATATTAATGATATTTGATTGAATGTAAAAAAAATCTAGTTGACAATTGTGATTAAAACATAAAAAAGAATAAGTCATTGCTTTCAGTGTGAGCATTGCGATTTTGCGACAGATTGCAGTGCGAAATTTAAAAAAAAAACTTTAATTAAGCTTAAATTAAAGTTAACCGTATCAAAGACTGGGCGGTGCTTTCTTTATTATAATATTTAGTGGTATTATATATAAATAAACAAAATGTTATAATTTCAGTGTGACATTGGCTTTAGCGTGCAGAGATGTATGCACTGAAAGTTCCGGAAGAAAATTTCCTAAAGGCTTCCAGTTTGGAGCTTCCACGGCAGCTTACCAAATTGAAGGTGGCTGGGACGAGGATGGTAAGTTATTCTGTTCCATATAACTTAATTTTTTTTGCTGTTTTTATGAGTAAAATGTTCACGCTTCACGATTTTGTATACATATCAGAGTCGACAGACAGAACCAGAATTCAAGACATCACGCTATGCTTTGTCGTAAGAAAAAAAAGTTAAAGAAATCTTTGAATATCCTGTGTGGGGACCAAATTCATCCCACTGGGCCACATTTAACTATAATTGGCTTTTTATATGATTATTGTAAGACAATATTTTAGAAAACCTTAATTCTTTTAGGTAAAGGCCCGTCAATATGGGACGTCGCAAGCCACATGGAACCATCTCCAATATACGATTTGAGCTCTGGAGACATCGCCGCTGACTCCTACCATCAATACAAGCGTGATGTAGAGATGATGAAAGAATTAGGATTGGACTATTATCGATTTTCGGTAGCCTGGCCTAGGATAATGCCTAAAGGTTTACCCAATAACATTAATCAAGCTGGCATAGATTATTACAATAATTTAATAAATCAAATGCTCAAGAACGGCATCCAGCCTTTCCTTACCATGTACCATTGGGACTTGCCAGAAGAGCTGCAAAAATTGGGAGGCTGGGCGAATCCCTCTATTGTCGACTGGTTCGCAGATTATGCCAAAGTTTTATTCGACAATTTTGGGGATAGAGTTAAATATTGGATCACTATTAACGAACCGAAACAAGTTTGCTTTGAAGGTTACGGCTCTGATCAAAAAGCTCCATTACTAAATATGACGGGAATCGGTGAATATATGTGTGCTAAAAATCTTTTATTGGCTCATGCTAAAGCTTATCATTTATACGAAGAGCAGTACAGAAAGAAGCAACGTGGATGGATTGGCATATCTCTAAGTTGTTCTTGGTTGGAGCCAAAATCTGATTTGGTTGAAGATCAACAGGCTGCCATTGATGCTATACAATTTGATGTAAGAATTGTACAAAAACAATATATAGAAATTCACTTTTTTTCATCATATTATAATTATGTTACGCTGTGTGATTAGCGTGCGAAATTGTTCTGAGCGTTGCGTGTTAGCGTGTGAGATTATAATATTCTATAATCATTACCTAAATTAAATATTTTTGAAAGCTCCATCAAATATATACCAAATATGATTTAAATTGAAAGAATGATATCTATTTAAAGTAATTATTTATTTCAGTGGGGTCAGTATGCGCATCCTATATTTTCTAAAGAAGGCGACTTTCCAAAAGAACTTAAAAATAATATTGCCGCTAAAAGTCAGGAACAAGGTTTTCCGAGATCGAGGTTACCTGAGCTTTCTCGTTTTGAAATAGATTTTATAAGAGGTAGTTCTGATTTCTTTGGACTTAACTCTTATACGACGAAACTAGCTTATAGAGATGAGTCTATTGAAGGAATGTTTGCGGTCCCATCGTATAGGGATGATATGGGTACTATTCTTGTCAAAGATGATGCTTGGCTTCAAGCTGAGTCCTCTTGGTTACAGGTAATTTACTAAATGTATTTTATACCACATATAGTGTCAATAGTAGGAGGAGCTGAGTTATAAAATATGTTCCCCACGCACCGCCCAATCTTTGAGACATTGCATGTTGAATGGAAGAACTCAACGCCGTGCTGTGTCTACAACAACGGAGAAAGTAAAATAATGTAAATATTCCCCCGAGTGAGGGTCGAACCCATAAACGTGGGATATATGCAATAGTATAGAAACTTTACTTTGAAATAATAATCATGACGCACTTCACGAAAGCATTTTTCCGATTGCAAGATAGTCAATTTTTTGACTATAAAAAAATTTAAATTTACACGATATCTTTAGATGAAATGTAAAACATTTCATTCCAAAGATAATTAAATATTATACATATTTTAACCTTTTTAATTTAAGCGTGACCCAAGTCTTCAATGTTGAAAAAATATATAATATATTCAACAACAAATAAATGGTTTACTCATGAAATATTTCGACACAGCCATAGTTAGCCTTTTAATTGTTTAATATATCTATATATTTCTACATAACACAGGAAGTACCCTGGGGCTTTAAAAAACTCCTATTAAAAATTAATGAGCTTTACGACAATCCACCATTATATGTGACTGAGAATGGCTGGTCCACCGCCGGAGGTCTCGAAGATGATGATAGAATACGATATTTGAGAAACTATCTGGCTGCTTTATTAGATGCTGTAGATGAAGGTTGTAATATCAAGGGCTACACTGCCTGGAGTCTTATGGATAACTTTGAATGGCTCAGAGGATATAGGTAATGATGTTAAGCTTAAATAATTATTTTATCAAAATTATAGATTTAATATGTAAGTAATAATAATATGTGTTTAATATTACGTGTGCTGCACAATATTTGTTAAGAATTTTTAGTTACCTATATAAAATGATTAAAACACCTAAACACGTTTGGAAAATGGATAACCTAACAGCAGAGGTATTTATTATAAACTGTTTACTGCACAAACCGACTAACACCACTTTTTGGAAAAAAATATTAGAAATAATTTAAGTGTGAAATTAGTTATCTTCATGGCATGACTTATTATTAGTTTTTTTTTCAGCTTCCCGTTGCATCCTGAATGTAGCAGGAAGGGAACCTGGTGTTAAGAAACTCTCCTGCCCACTTTCCGCCGAACTCTGGAGGCATTGCTTGTTGAATTGTCGGGACTCAACGGCGCGTTTTACCTCTACACCAGAGAGAAAAAATGAAAATATTATAATTAAAATATAATAGGGTTCGATGCAGATTACGATCTGTTGCGTTTACAGACCTCAGAAAATGAATGCCAAACAATAAAAATATTTGCCTTCCATTTAAACTATCAGCAAGCAATTTGTTTATTTGTTTTCAGCAAGAACGAAGAAGATATTATATAATATAAAAATAATGATAATTAAATTTTTATTTTACAGTGAAAGATTCGGTCTGTACGAAGTAGACTTTACAAATCCTGACCGTCCCAGAACCCCGAGGAAGTCGGCGTACGTCTACAAGCAGATCATTAAATCTAAGCGTTTGGACCTGAACTATGAGCCCAAGCAGTTTTACGAAGATATGGAGAAGAATGGGAAAAAAAATAAACTATGAATGTTGTGAAAATGATTTGGAATAAAATTTAAAACAGATTATTGTTATTAGATATTTTTATTTAATTTGTCTTATATATACTAAAATTTGCTGACGCAAGATAGTTTGGCATTTGACATTATTCATTTTAATTTATTCACGTACAAAAATAATTGTCATTTATATTAAATACATTAGTAGATATAGAAGGATTCGAATACGCATTTCTTGGACATTATCAAAACGTATATTTATCCAAAGAAAGATATTTTTTTAATGAATTAATATGCCTACTGTGTCCAGATATCTTTAATAATAAAAATTCTGATTCTAAATATTGCTTCCATTACAAGTGATATTAGTAAAGCACGCCTAAAGCCATAAATAAATCAATTATCAAAATTTCTTTCTTTTATAGTACAAAGACAAAGACATATACTGCAAAATAATACGCCCAAATAGAAAATACTATTGCACTAGAATAATTCTAAAGTTGAAACACGCTTCACATTTTACAACATTAATTGTATTATTGACCCAAATCGTTATTAAATTGTGTTGTGTTAAAGAAATGAGACGTATTATTTTAAGGTAAGATTTTTTTTTATATGTGGTGAATTGCTTAGTGGTGAAATCGAATCGAAACGTGTCTAATTGCACGTGATGATTGTGAATTCGATTCTTGATCCGGTCAATATTTATATTGCAATATTTTTGGTCCTCTGCAGAGGAACCATGGTTAAGCAGTTGTAGTTCATCGTTAAGTTTGGTTGTTTTTAATATACATGTTCTTTGTCTTGCAAAGGACAAATAACAAACAAATAATCTCGTATAAATATACAATTTGTACCATATTATTCATACATGCGCCACGACTGGCCTCAAAGAATGAGATATTATTTTCCAAATATTTATTTAATATTGTCGTTTTCTCTATTTAGTAAAGATGGAAAGCACAGCATTCAGTTTCGTTATTCAATTCAATTCACGCAAATGGAATTCGCCTGGTGAATTCGGCGGAAATTGGGAAATGGGAGTTTTTTAACACTAAGTTTTTCTTAACACTAGGTCTAGGTTAAACTCAGGTCCCCTCTACAGAAGGTATTAAAAATGCTACAGAAGGTATTAAAAAATAATATTTATAACGACAACGTTAAGTAGCTTGCAAGTGTTAGTTCAATTCGATCGGCAATAATATTTTTATTAAAATTTTTAAAAAATTATAAAAATTAAGGATCTATATTATATTATTATAGTATTGCTTCTATTTCTATTTGTAGTTTATTATTACTGAGCTGTAAAACAGCGTCAACAGAAAATACTATAAGAAGATTCCCTGAAGGTTTTCAATTTGGCGCCTCTACTGCCGCTTTCCAATGTGAAGGAGCATGGAACGAAGATGGTAAGGATCTATAATACATTACTTGATAATTTTTATATATANTTAATCATAATTTTTTCATAATCAGATTATTTAAAATGTTCTTGAATATATATATATATATATATATATATATATATATATATATATATATATATATATGTATATATATATATATATATATATCGAATCGAACCTACAACCTGTCGCGTTTACAGCCACACACTTGTGACTCTGCGCCACGAGTCACTTTTTATGTAATAATTGTTGCAATAATTATTGAGTGTTATTATTATTATAATGTTTACTATAGCGTTCTTTGCTCCTTATATAATTATGTATATTCGCTATATTTATTATTTAATAATTAAGACAGAAATGATATATAAAGGGAATAAAATTGTTATTCGTACAATTATTATTTTCAACACTAATAATAATCTTTAATCTAAATTTTCCTAAATAAAACCAATTTTGTCACATTCAGAAATAGATTTCCTTTGACTTTGTAGGTATATAAAATCGGTCATTAGTAGTCTTATCTAATTATTCCAATAAATTATGTTTATTTATTGACAAACAAACAGTCAATGATGTAGAAGAGCTTTTAGACAATGATCCTTATTGTGCCATGAAATATAAATAAATTATTTTAAATAAATTCATATTCGTGCCGGAAGCCGGTCGTGGCGCAGCGGCACGAGGTGTGACTGCAAAACCGACTGGTTGTGGGTTCGATCCCCACTCGAGGAGATGAAATATTTACTTAAATTTATATTTCCATTTCTTCGCTCTGGTGTCGAGGCTAAGCGCGGCTTTGAGTTCTGCTACTCAACACGCAATGCCTCCAGAATTCGGCAGAATTTGAATTTGAATTTGAAAGGAAAAAACGGAATCCTTATAGGATCACTTTGTTATTCGTCGGTCCGCCTGTCAAGATCCTTTTTCTCACGAACGCGTGGAGGTATAAAGTTGAAATTTATATCAAATACTAAGTTCTGCTGTCCCTTGCTGAGCTGTTAAAAAATCAAAATCCATCGGCAATATTTTGAAACTCTTAAGGGAACAAAGCCTACAGGGTACTTCCCACGAACTCGGAATCTTGAAATTTGGTTCAAAGAAATGTCTTGTAATACAGATAAAAGAAAAATAAAAAAGAGTGCCGAGGCAAAGGGCGGCGTTCAGTTTCGCTACTCAATACGCAATACCTCCTAAATTCGGCGGAAAATAGAGAACAGAGTGTCTTAAAACTAGGTTCCCATTTTTATTTTTTTTATATAATTATAAATGTATGCGAATAAGACAAAGGTTCTGATTTTTTAACGGAATAATTATTGCAACAATTATTACATAAAAAGTGACTCGTGGCGCAGAGTCACAAGTGTGTGGCTGTAAACGCGACAGGTTGTAGGTTCGATTCAAACTCGAGGAAATGATATATTTAATATTTTGAAAACAAAATCTATGTAATACCTTTTTACAGGCAAAGGTCCTTCGATATGGGATATTGCTACGCATTCACCTTTTGCGGTAATCGACGGCAGCACTGCTGACGTTGCATCTGACTCTTACCACCTGTACAAGCGCGATGTTGAAATTATGAAAGAATTGGGCTTGGATTTTTATCGTTTTTCAGTATCATGGCCTAGGATTCTTCCTAATGGATTCATTGACAACATAAACCAAGCTGGCATAAATTATTATGATAATTTAATAGACGAAATGCTTAAAAATAACATCGTTCCCTTTCTTACAATGTATCACTGGGATTTACCTGAAGGGTTGCAGAAATTGGGCGGCTGGACGAACCCAGCTATTGTGGACTGGTTCGAAGATTATGCCAAGGTGTTATTTGATCATTTTGGCGACAGAGTCCAACATTGGATCACTATTAATGAGCCAAAACAAATTTGCTATGAGGGATACGGCACTCGCAGCAAAGCTCCTCTGTTAAATATGGGCCCAATCGCTACGTACCTCTGTGCCAAGAATATTTTGCTTGCCCACGCTAAAGTATATCATTTATATGACGAACAATATCGGAGAACACAACGAGGATCGGTCGGCATATCTTTAAGTTTCACTTGGATTGAGCCATCATCTGACTCTCAAGAGGACCAAGAAGCGGCATCTTATATTCGTCAAGCCTATGTAAGTTTATAAGTTCATAAATATATTATGAATTATATTATGGTATTATCTCGTAATAAATTGTGGCTTTTTCGTTTTTCCTCACCACAGTGGGGCATGTATATCAGTCCAATTTTTTCAAAAGATGGCGACTTCCCGCAAGAACTGAAAAATAATATAGCTAACAAACGCTCAGCGCAAGGCTTTCGTAGATCATTACTCCCAAGTTTTTCTCGAGATGAAGTAGAATATATAAGAGGATCATCAGATTTCTTTGGTTTAAATACATATACAACAAAAATAGCACATCGAAAAACAATCCAGATGGCCAAATATAATATGACTTTGAATAGTAATTATGCTTCGAATATACAATTGATCAAGAATTCTTCTTGGCCTCAAGCATATTCACCGTGGCTACAGGTATTCTTAATTTGTTTAACTTTATATTTTGTATCTTCATTTATAATAATTTATTTTTAATCGAAATTTACTCCTTCAGGAAGTCCCATGGGGTTTCAGGAAAGTTTTAATAGAAATCAAGAAACTATATAATAATCCAATAGTGTATGTAACAGAAAATGGCTGGTCCACATCCGGAGGTTTAGTCGATGATGACAGAATTCATTATTTAAGAAGTTATCTCAACGCTTTACTAGACGCGGTTGAAGACGGATGTAATATTAAAGGGTACACAGTTTTCAGTTTGATGGATAATTTTGAATGGTTTAGAGGATACACGTAAGAATTTCTTTTGTTGCTTTTATATTATGTAAGGTAATTTATAATCATGTGTTTTGGCTTTATATACTTCTTTTAAAGATATGGCGTGACATATTATCCTGCTTCGTGAATAAACGAAACGAAATAATTTAATATAAATATGTTATTTAATACAATTATTCTCTCGAATCGAAGCCAGAACTGTCACTTTTATAACGTACTTGGTAATTACAATTACAATCTTAATTATTACAATTAATTAATCTTTACAATTTATTGTTTACATTTTTTTTCCAGAGTTAAGTTTGGTTTGTACGAGGTTGACTTTTCTGATCCAAATCGAACAAGACTGCCCAGAAAGTCTGCGTTTATATACAAAGAGATAATTAAAATGAAAGCTTTAGATCTCACCTATGATTTGAATATTACATCAAATAACATTTAAAATTGAATTATTCATTTATGTTTTGTAATCTCTAAATAATTTAATTAATTTAAATTTTAGAGATATTTATAATTATTATTTTTTATATATTTTTTTCTTGATATACATTTCTAAATATATGAGTTTTATTTATTGCATTTCTATCAGGGCTTGAAATAACGTTAAAACTATGGTATCGTAATCTAGGTATCGATACTTGATAAAGTATCGATAAATATTTCCCTTTATATTTAGATACTTTTATCGTTAAGCACAAGTATAGTTAAATCTATGGTATCGCTAGGTATCGTTAAAATGGTATCGTTAAGATNTTTAATAATAAACATCAATCATCATTACTTTTAATTATAGATTCATCACTATCAACAAAGAAAGGAATCGATACAATAATTGTAAAAAGCGCATCCCTAACGTCAAAATTAGTTTGTTTATGTGTCACATGCCACTTTCTATACGTCCACACTTCTCATTTTCTTTCTTTATTTTAATGGAAAATGTGTGATTTAAACGACAATCCTATTAAGATGAGTGTTAAGTGGAATGGAAAGGAATATGAAATACCTGAATTATCGCCGTCGGATTCAGTAGCAATGCTAAAAATTGCAATCGAAAATGCTACTGGGGTTCGACCGGAAAGACAAAAACTTCTTAATGTTAAGTTCCAGGGTAAATAATATGAATTTATCTAAAAATGTTCAATATTTCTTTATTACATGATTATATAAGAGTTATGTTTTTGATTACTATCAAGATAATTAGAGCATAGTAAAATTAGTTTAAAATAACAATGCATCATGTAGGTACCTGCTTTTTAAATTATAAAAACAATAACATAAAGTAAAAGACTTACTGTCGTTATTCAAACAGACTCGCTATTTTACTTTAGTTCAATCATAATAAATTTCAGTATTTCACCTACAACTTTTAACTTACCTACTTTTATATTAAATATATCTTTATTGATTAGTGTATACTAAAACTAATAATTGAAAAATATATTAATATGAATTGTATTGTTCATTTATACTAAGACTTTACAGTAACTTAAATGTGTTTTTGTAGAAAATCTATTAAATAAATATTGTATAATTAAAATACATAACTAAAGTAAAAAAGCGAGTCTGTTTAAATTAATAATTAAAAAATAATTTTGTAAGATAAATTTACTTAACATTGGTAGTAAAATAAATTTTTCATATTTACATTCAGATATGTATGATGTTCTGTACCATGATGGCCTTTATTTTTTACTTAATTAGTAATAATTTTTACTATATCACCCAAGTTTTATACCTCCGATTCATCATAGGATAATTTGTTCCTTTCTGAATTAGACACACTGTTGTTAAGTATTGGAACTTAATGCTGCACTTTATCTTATCACTGGCAAAATTAATATAATTGACTCCTCTAAATGAGAATCAATCCCATTATATTTAAATTCAGATTTGGTGCCACAATACTCTTTAAGAACAAACTATAACATGTAGCTTCAGACTTGTTTTCAAATAGAAATAACTGAGAGTTGTAATGACCAAGGGTGTATCTAGAGATTTTTTCTAGGGAGGACCTGGACTTTAGCTATGAACAGATATGTTTGTGTAAATGTTGTTCTTAAGTTATAATCGAAAAAATTGTTACAACTAATGTAACAACTTTTTCTTAGTTAAATTTCTGGGGTGGGCACCAAACTCTAAGATGGGCACAGTCCATCCAGCCTCCCCTATTCCTACGCCTATATGTACACCTTTACCCTTTTTGGATAAATGAATATTGAATACAAAAAACAATTATCAATAAAGCCAATAGTTTCTGAGATGAGCATGCTTAACTAAACAAACTCTTTAGCTTTATAATGTGATAATAGATTTCAAATATTGTTTTTTAAAAGAAGCTCAATTACAGGTAAAGTGGCGACAGACAACTGCACTTTATCAGATCTGAATCTAAAGCCAAATCTTAAGATAATGATGATGGGTTCTTTGGAAGAGGCAATAGAAGGTGCCAGAACAAAACCAGATGTAGGCGACGAGGTTATTAATGATCTAGACATTGAGGAGGAGGAGGTTGATGTTGAAAATCAAGAGGTAATTTTTTTACAGTATTTTCCTTTATTTTAGATACACTTAATCCCTAGTATAAGGGGGTCATATACTAGGGTAGGCAGAAGGAACATAATGTTCAGATATTTCGTTCCTCATGCAAAGACTAAATTTTACGACAGTGGATGTTAAGTACTGCAACTCACAATGTTGTGCATTCAACATACTTGTTACCGGAATAAGATACTGAAAATAATACAATAAACCATAATTTTTACAGTCAGATACTGTCCCATTGCACTACAACATTTACTACTTTAAATGATATTATGGTGCAGTTTTGAATTGTTATTTGAAGGTGCAATATGATTATTGCAACTTCAAGTCTTGCTTAAATTCATGTTATGTCCATTATTCATGAGCTTTTTAGATTGTATCGATTTTCATACAATCTAATAGTTGGTTAGGTATCACAGATTTCATAAATCAATCTTGTAATACTTAGTAGGCTTGGAAAAATGGAGAACAAAAATGTCTTATCATAAGGATCTCTCTGAATATTTGGAAAGATAACATAATATATGAACTTGTAAAGAATAATAACCATTATTATTTCCTTACAGATATATTTAACAAAAATAAACAAAAGGGTGAAAGATTATAAAATAAACATATTAAATGAGCCGCGGCCGGGAAAGAAGCTGCTTGTACTAGACATAGACTATACACTGTTTGACCATAGATCTGTAGCGGAAACTGGTAGGTGAAAAATTGTTTTCCATTTTATTAATAAAATTAATAAATCTTATGTTATAAGAATAATAATAATGCTTATTAATATTTATTTTAATCAAATCATTAAAAAACTCTTTTTTATTTTTAATAAATTGTAGTATGCCCAATTAGTACATTAAATATTATTATAATTATTTGTTCCTCTCATAATCTACTGATATATATAGGTATACTCAGTCATTTTAGGCACAGCAATAATGTTAATGTAATTAGATTTTTTTTCTTAGATAAATTCTTAGAATAAATTGTACTTAGTACTAAGAAAATCTGAAGAGTTTATTTGATTTGAATTGAAAAATTATCAAAGATGGCAAGAAGGACCACTGAATCTAAATCAAAATGTTCTTCATTCAGTTACCATTATAAGCACTTTTGCATTTTCCATTTTCCGTTGAATTCTGAAGGCATTGAGTGTTGTATGATGTAAATAAATGCCGTGCTTTGCCTCATTACCAGAGTGAATATTAAATATTTCTTATTCCCCAGTGGGGGAATCGAACCCACAACAGTCGCACGCTTGTGCCCTGCGCCACGTTGGCCTCTGTAATTTTAAATCAAGTTGTTTAATTTTATTTGAATTGTATGTATTTATATTATAAAATCAGCTTCACGCTGTATCCCGCACACAGCAGGGTAGGCAGAGGGAACCTAGTGTTAAGACACTCCGTTCCCCACTTTCTGCCGAATTCTGGAGGCATTGTGTGTTGAGNTTAATGCGACCGTTCCTCCACGAATTCCTAACATCTGCATACGAGGACTACGACATAGTCATATGGTCGGCGACAGGAATGAAGTGGATAGAGGAGAAAATGAGGTTATTGGGTGTTTCAACGCATCCGGACTATAAAATTATGTTCTATTTGGACTATCTGGCTATGATAACTGTGCATACAGCCAAGTATGGAACTATTGATGTAAGTTTTTCAGACTGTAACGATGATTAACGATGACGATTAACGATAAAAAAAATAAACTTATGTAATGGAATATTATTATAATTTTTTTGCCTATTTCATCTCTGTTTAGTGCAGACAAAAACATAAAAGCTTAAAAAATATACGATTCTACCTTTTAGAAAACATAAAAATTTGAACGTAGCAGAAATCGTAACCGTACCGCCTCTTGGAAACTGTCCTCACACGGTCTTGGACGGTGTCTAAGAGACGCAACTTAAATTTTTTGTACGTTCAAAAATCATAAAATAACGTTTAAATATATGTATTTATAGGTAAAACCACTCGGCGTAATATGGGGTAAGTACCCACAATATAGCTCAAAAAACACTATAATGTTCGACGATATCAGAAGAAATTTTATTATGAATCCAAAAAGTGGTCTCAAAATACGACCATTTAGACAGGCCCATTTAAACAGGGAAAGGGACAGGGAGTTATTACATCTATCGACTTATTTAAAAGATATTGCGAGTTACTGTGACGATTTTGATTCGCTCAATCATAAAAGATGGGAGAAATACAAGCCGGATAAGAGGACTCATCATGCAGGCAGTAAACGAAAGGCAGAGGATAGTCCGTCACAACCAAAAGATTAATTAATATTAAATTAAGTTTTTTTATTTTCTTTATTATTCAAATATTAAAAATTTCTAAAGAAGTATTCAGTGTCTTCGAAAAATATCGATATTTTTTTATTAAATGAATATGAGAGCTCCTTGAATTATAACAACAATTATAAAACAATGAACCTTATTGATTAAAATAAAAAACTCATTTATATAATATAAATAAATTTATTTAAAAGCTATTGAAAATTATTGTGACGATTGATGCCCTTAATCACAAAAGATGGGAAAAATACAAGGTCGATAACTCATAATGCACGTAGTAAAAGAAAGACAGAGGATAGTCCGTCACAACCAAAAGATGTATAGAACAATAAATTGAGGTTTTTTTTTCGTATTTAATATTTAAAAGGGCTCTTTTTGTATTACGCTAGTTGAAACTTTAATTTTTATATGAAAAAAATATAAATCTCTTATTAAATAAAATTAATATTGTTTAAATCTCTTAAAAGAGAGTTGAAGTATTATTTTTATAATTGAATTGAATTAATAATATGATAACTGTTTAAAAAAAACAAAAATATAAAGCAATATAGCTGATCGCAGAAAGACTGGAAAAGACTTGTATTCACATAACATTAATGTTTTGTAATTTCATTATAAAAGAAAAAACTAATAACTAGAAAAAAACACTCATAAATTTAATGTAATTGTATTTGTATTTATTTTCTCTCTAATTACCAATGTTATATTCTACACTATAAAAAATATTATTAATTTTAAATTTTTAAAATTGGCTTGGAGATTTTTATATATATATTTTAATTATCTTAATTGTTTTATAATTAAAATTATATGTAACATTTTATACAATTCTTTTACATTACACAACTTAGACCTACTGTCATATATTTGTATCAGACCAGTGTTGTTAGCTTTAAGAATTAGTAAATCTTAGCTCAATTAACCAGATATTAACTAGAACTATAATTATAAACGTATTTAAATTTTACTTTTCGATAATTTTATTCAATACGACAATACATTACATAGAGAAATACAAAAAATATTTGTTTAAACTTTACGTTACTGAAATATATGAATAATTTCTTCGGATTTAATGAACAAATAGAATGCTAGAATAGTTTTTATGTAACTATTTAGTCAAGTATCTTTGAATATTTATTAAAAATATTTTATTATTTATATATTATCTTTATAAAACTCCCAATTATTGAAATCATGTTCTTCCAAATTTATTTTACCTACCTTCCAAGCATACTTTTCAAGCAATATTTAATTATAAAACTTTTTTAAGCATTTACTAATTGTCTTTGTTTTATTATATTACAGTCAAAAAATCTTATTAAAACTATTATTCAGTCAATTTAGTCGGGCTAAGTTTTGTTGTAAAATTTTTTGGCAGTGAGCAAAACAAAATTGTTTTACAAAATAGTTAGCTAATCTGACTTCTTGACTTTTTGCTGACGAGATATAAAAAATAATGAGACATTTATTTACGTAATTTTTATTATCAGTCAACTGATAGATGAACAGACTGTTTTAAAATTGGTATAATAAGAATTTTTTATACAAAAATATGTATATCGTAAGTGTTATTATAAAAAAATAGTATCAACATTAGTGTGTATAGTGCCTTGGAAGTTTTTGTGTAGGTTTTGTAATTTGATCAAAACGAATGTCAGAATAAATAAGCATTTATTAATATTTCTTATAACTTAGAATCGTCTAGAAATGTAATTTATTATGAAGAAGATAAAACTTGTGTATAATTTATTGTGAAAAATAAAAAATGAATATGCTTCTTTTGTCTTCGTTTTATTTATAAAAATTTAATTCCTTTTAATATTCAAATAAAGAAATGCAATTTCAAACATTTAATCATATGTTTTAATTGTGTATTCTAATTAGTTTCACCTGTTAATTTACAAAAAGGCCATTTATAAAATTAATTTACGAACGAAATATTTTTTTTATCACATACCGAAACAAAATTTTAAGCCAATGAAGGAAAGAAAATTTTAAGCCGTAAGAAAGATTTCTTTTTTTTATAATAGCTAATAAATTTGTAATTCAAAAAGCTACGGTGGATATTACTACGAGTGAGTTTATACTAATAATAAATGTGTATATACTGGTCGAGGGTAAGGAATTTCAAAGCTGCGTGAAGAATGAATTTAAGCTTATCCTAAAAGCCAAATTATTAGCGGAATAACCAAAATGTAGCCACACTGGCAACACTTTTGACAGCTAAAGTCAAAGTTTGTTTCAAAGTTCTAGTAAACTTCAAATTCAAATAAAGCTAAATAATAAGTTTCACATTCGCACTTCACTTCATTCTTATCATATCACAGAGTAGTTCTTCAGAGTATGCTGCTCTTTAGCTCATTTTATTTATTTTATGTGTGAAAATAGCGGGTGTTTGAATAATAACTAGAATGTATTATTTATAAGCGGAAAAATGTACATTTGTTTTATAAATACGTTGTAATCTTATAATTTGTGTACGTACTAACTGCTTACACAACAATATTAGAATGATAAGAGATACATTAACAAAAAACATTGGACCGAATTATATATGAGGTTAATTGTATTTAAACAATATTTATACGTTAAAAATGTCGGCAATAACGTCGCAACCGCGTCCAAATGAAATGTACAATATCGTGCCAACTAACGAAGGCTTAAACGCAGGAAATAATGACGCATCATTAGAAGAAGAGGAGGAAAATGATGAAAAAAATAAAAAGAAAGTAGATAATACTGAAGACATCGATAGTGTTATAGAAACCTGTTGCTGCCCGGAACCATGCTGGATTTTTGAGATATCTAATTCATGTTTTGAATGTATCGCCAGCTGTATACATACTTGTTGTGAGGACTCCTCTACTGATAACATTGTTGATGGCAGTGGAGGCGATAATTGTGATGTAGATTGTGTTGATTGTTTTAGTAAGTGTTGTGATGACTGATTGCTAAAATGTTTTTAAATATTTTTTATTTTTTTTATATTAAGATTGTATTATATATTATAATGAAGTTTTGGAGACATTGTGGTGGGGTGAGACAGTTTCTGATTGTAAACTTGATGGTTTCAAGTTTGAATCTAATTTAGGTAATGAATTATTATATTTCCTCAATTTCCTTCTGTCTCAAAGATTATGTTTACAGTCAGAAGTGGTTTGTCTTACTGTGCCGCAGTGATAAGTAATTACTATAGTATGTTTACTTTACAATAAATTACTGAGGTAAAAATATTATTTGTCTAAAATAGTTAAATATTGATAATATTGAGAGAATCTATGTTAAATGACTATTGTAATTAATTCAAAATGAATACTACATATTTTGTTATTCAGACTCTAGTATTTGTTTTGTTTCCTCTTTTAATTTAATTGTGATAAGATTTAAATAATAAGGAAAATATATTAGATGGCCGAAATACTGAGTTAATGTAACTTAAGTAAAATTAATGCTTTGGAGAAAAATTTACTAAGCTTAAATACTTATTGCATGATGAGGAGCTCAGAACAGTACCTTGCACCTTGGGACTGGCAACCCACGTGTAGATGTAAGGGATCCTTTTTAATGCATGTTATACTTCCCCATTGGAGCTCCTCTCTCAACAATACCACATCCATAATGAGAATTCAAAGGATTTGTCCTGGATAGTAAAATAATGATAGTTCTACCAACCAGGACCAGCATTAGCAAACTTTACTCAGATTTTCATGTTATGCCTTTTATTCTTACTTCTATTGTGTACAAATTAACTTACAAAACAATTACTGGAACAGTTAAGACTGATAATAATGATAATAATTAATATTTACTTTAACATAATATTATATAAGTAAGTACTTATCAAAACATAAAATTAAAATTGAAAATGTTATTTTACAATTATTATATCAAGGAACATGGTTTACAAATAAAATATTTAAGGTTTATTTGTTTGTAATTAATAGTTATTAGTCACATAATTATTATATAAAAGGCAAACCTTGACTGTATCCTTATAATGTGCCATTAAAGAAATTAATAATAATATAATAGGTAGGTATATAATTTTTTTTTAAATAAGAAAACTAAAATAATATTTTGATACATAATATATTTATTACATCTATTGTTGATATTGTATAATAAATATTTCATGTTAGAACCTTTGTTTTATTAAAATATTTTAGGTTCAGTGGGATATTCTCCTACTGGAGACAGATTGATTAAAGCCTAAAGGTTCATTCCCTCACAGCACAATGAGAATGAATAATTTTTTAAAATAAATTTCTCAACTAGTTTTCAAATATACATGTTTCTAAATAAATAACTATGTACTTGGTGAAAATAAAACAAATATTTGTAACATATCTACATATATTTCCACATCAATCACAATACAATAAAATGACTAGACACCGACAAGTTATAAGAATCCATTAAAGTAAAACGAAAATAGCCACTATTGAGTATTTATAAATAATATAATAAATTAAAATGTTTTAACTAATAAAGCAGTTATCTTAATTACAAAATAACTATCGCACTTAAACCAAACTAATGACCATATTTTAGAGAAAGATAAACATTACATAGTTATATAAAATTCAATATCTAATATTATAATGTGACATTTAAAGTTTTTAAAGTGATGAATTATAAATTTAGACTCTATTTCTATGAATTTACTTTTTATTTTTGCAATTTTAGGTAGAGGGAGCCTAGTGTTGAGACACTGTTCCCCACTTTCCGCCGAATTCTGGAGGCATTGCATGTTTAGTGGCGGATCCCACCGCTGCCCTTTGCCGTGACACCAGAGTGAAAAAATAAAAATATTAAGTATTTCGTTTCCTCGAGTGGGAATCGAACTTACAACCGTTTACCGTCATATACTTAAGCCCCTGCGCCACGACTGGCCTTATCTAATCTATCTAAGATACGCTTACGTATTTCTTTATCTAATCATGTTTCTTGTTAGAAGGATCGATAGAATTCTACCGCGTACAATAGTTTAACCTTTTCTATTAAAACACTAAGCAAATTCTTAAAATGGACAAATTTGAAAGCTTTAAAAAATATTTTTCTAAATAAATCCTATCTCGTGTATTAATATTAAGCAAAATATGAGAAATTATATTGAACTATAACTTATTTCTATCAATTATACAGATATTTTCTTTGTTGATAAAATACCTTTTTTAGTATATAACAATATATTAATTGATCATGTCGCGAAATTGGCGTTGTTTGATAATGTTAACATTTATACAACAACTAGATTCATTTAATCGTATTTTATAGGAACCACAAACTTGAATAATTAATTTTATAAATATATCTATCTAGATTTTTACTGCATTAAAATGTTTTTAATCGCTTTTTTTATAATTAAGTATTTAAATCTGTATTGTTTTTAATTCTAGAAAAAAACATATTTAAAAGTAATTTATAATTCTAAGATGATTGAAAGAAAGAAAGAAACGTGATTCTTTGTACAACTTGGATAGCGAAGCTATATAAAGATCTTTCTATCGAATATTTTAATTGGCTATAACACTGAACAACTTCTAGAGACTTAAGTTCCGCTACATCAAAAATTCAAATACATTTTTTTCTTATAAACAGATAATCTAAATCCAACAGTTGATACCATCTAATAATCTATATAAATGCAATTATGTTTTTATTATAACGGCGATATATATGAAGAGAATATTTAATTATTACAAATAGATTAATTAAGAATGGGTTAAGAATGGATTATTTCTTTGCTATTTATTAGACTATATTAGATATTAGACATTATTATTACTTTATATTTTTATTACTTTATATTTTATTACTATATACTTTATAAATTTTATTTACTTTTTATAAATGATTAATGTGTGTGTGATTAGCGCGCCAAACAAACTCCTCAGCTTAATGGTATTACAAAATAGATATCTTAATAACATTTAGAAAGAGAAGTCGATATTTTAATATTTACGATATTTGATTTTTGCACTTATGTAGATATATAGTTTTAAGATTGGTAAGGGAAAATGTACACTATAGTGCCGGTCTCTGTTTGCTCTTGGCCCGATCTCTTATTGTTGTATGAGAAATATTGTTATATGCGTGGTTGGAACGAAATTTAACTTGAATGACTGTATGAATGCTCTGTGTTTCTTTATATGAGATTATTTATAACATTGAGATGGGGTCGAGAAAAAAACGTGACTGGCACTATAGTGTGTATTCGCCCTAGGACTATGATAGTACATACAATATGATATTTAACGTGATTTTTAACTCTATCATTAATACTTATACTATTATAGAATTTTTTATATAACATAAAACTCAATAAACAATTTTATATTGGAATGAAGTATTGAACTATCTAAACACTAAACATATGTTATACATAACGGCTTTATATTACTTATTTTATTATAGCTGAACAATATTTTTTATTTATATTTTGCTTTCTGCAACTACCAACATTATTATAACTAGAATTGGCTATGGCTACGGTGATTAATTGAATATTTCTAAAGATGATATGAAGTATCGTCTTTATCATTGTATTAGATAGTACTTGGGGCCAGTCTCTAGATCCTTGGCGACCTAAAATCCATGGCCTGTTAAGAACTAAGCACAACGTCTAATAATTTTTTACTTATAACTTTCCAACAGGGCCCTCATTCACGTGTATCCAGAGCCCCCATTATATATTCTGAAGCAGCTCTAATAACATGAAGCTAATCTTTAAGCTTCAAAGCGTTTGAATGAAATAATTTTATTGTTATTATTCTTTAATGTACGTACTTATTTTATTATATTTAAAATATGATATTTAAAAGGTGAAAATAATTTTGAGCCAATAAATATGATGAAAATGAGCATCTATATTACTATACATACAGAATATCTAAACAGTTTATATCTATAAACGACTATTATAATTTTTGGTATCATAGAGACAGTAGAGAGACACGAGGGTAATGTGACTTTTGCTTATTAATATACAATTTTCATAAAATACTTAGAACTAGATATAAAAAATTAGATAAAGAGAAAAAAAACTTAATTATTATCTACTATCCATTCAAATTACATCAAATCTCTCGATATTTTCAACCGACTTCAATAGAGAGGTACTCAATTTGTTTGGTATATTTTTTTAGATGTTTTAAATGTGAAATATTAATATAATATTTATTATTTATGAAATAATACTAATAGATTTAAAAAAATTAACAAAAATATAAATTGCAATTACTTGTATAATTTTAATATAATATTAAGAAGAGACTTCAAAAAGAAATATAAGTATAGAAAGTGATTAACCTAATTAATAAAGTCATAATAAAACGTGAAAAGAAGCACTTACGAGTAGTAAGTTATTAATATCTGGTCTTGATAAAAAATCTATGTAGAATAATATTTTAAATATGTTTACGTTTTATTTATTTTGCCATTGAATAATATCGAAATGACTAAAATTTCTAATTAATAATTTACCACACTTATGTCGAATGAAATATTATATTGTGATTAAAAAATTTCCTAGTTAGCTTAATAATAAATATTTCCTAATTTATATTATTTAACATTTAAATCAGATACAACTATATAAATTTGTGGTTGTCTTTTAAAGATTTTTTGGAGATATTTGATTGAATGGCTGGATTTATGAATACATAAGGCAGATCTAGATTGTAAAAAAATCCTTCTTTAATTTATGTATTATGATTTAGGAACTCAAGGTAGTCAATTTTAAAAGTTAAACTATTTCAATAGTATAGAGAGATAGAATCCGAAAATAAATATTTTTCAGTATTGTTGTAATATTATCTACAGTACTATTTATTGCCTTATTTGTTATTTTTCGGATTAATAATTTAAATCTAATGTACGTTACAAATTTACGTAAAAATACTTACCCTGTTATTTACACTGGCTAAAATTACCATAAGAATCATATTCCACTAAATTCGATTATTTTCTAAAATATTTTTTCTAGAAAAACATCATTTACTTAAGAAAATCAACTTTATAGCAATTTATATAAAAACAATGTGAGTTTGCTTTATCTTATATGTATTTAAATAGTTGCTACTAAGCTAAAGATATGTAGATTTTGAATGGATCATAAAATACACTTTTTAATTAATTCAGAATATTCAATTAATTCTTAACATAATATTAAAGTTTTTGTTTTTTCTTTAAAGATTTTATTTAATTATTTTTTTTTAGTTTGACATAGACACATATCTAGTATGAAAAATCGCTAAAAAGTATATAGATAATTCTTTTTAAATAATGTGTTATAGATGTAAACATTATTTTTGAATCAAGTCATCAATCCTCATTAAATTTTCACATTTAAAGATATTATTTTAGATAATATAAGTATATATTTTTAAAAGAACGAATAAATTATACTACAAAGACTAGAAGCGGTTAAAATGTCTAGTTAAGATTTAAAGTTGACTAGATTTTAAGTATCAAGATGAAATTTAAATATCAAGACTTAACCTTAACACATGTAAGCATTTAAGTAAGTGTTTTCTTTACTATAAAACAACATATTTTTTAATAAATCTCTTTTTGACTTAATTTAAAATTCAACTAACACGACTTCAAAGTAAAAGTATGACATTAAAATTTATTAAGCATCAAATTTAGCTATTCATATAAATATATATATATAATATTTATATAGCATATTTTTTTTGTAGAACCATTACCACATTAAAACAATTCTTAACTGTTAAAATAACCTATACATGAACGAACCTTGTCTTGACTTAAATGAAAATTAAATTAATAATTTCACAATTTAAGGTGATAAATTGCCAAAAAATATAAAAATGTAAATATTTATATATCGCTTTTTTTCTTTGAACATTTTATTTAATGGACTGAGAGAAACTAAGAGTCCAGCTAATTTTCTAGGGCAACATTAAATAATTCTTAATTGTTGAAATAAACTATTTTAAAATTTATTTAACTATTTATATGTCAGTTTCTTTAAATATATTGTTGAATGGCGTTGCATTAAAGTGTATGAAGCGCGTATTCGGGGTTTCCCCTTCCGTCTCAGACTCATCCGTTGTAACGTGTTTAGGAGAGGTCTCTGAATGAAATTCATGGCGGAAATTACCTGAAATATATATAAAGTATATACAAGAAAATTATTCATTGATAATAAAGATAGTGGAACTAGAAAAAAGATAGCGTGGCTGTATCTGACTCTAAACACAATAGATGTGGTTTCAATTCAAACTTGGAAACTGTTGAATTATTTTCATTATCTTGTTCTGGCAACAAGGTAAAGCGCGGCGTTGAGTTCCATCACTCAACACTACAACATTTAGAACAATGCATAGAAATTTAATAGATTTAAAAACAAGAATTCTATCAGTAATCTGTTTGAGAATTACAAAAAAAATTTTTTCCAACTTCATCGATTCCAAATCAGTAATTTATTAATTTTGCATATTTATTACCAAAATGTACTTAACAACGGCACACAAAAGCAAAGTGAAAACTAAAACAACAAAATACTTACAAGCAAAGCATACAGTGACAACTGGAACTAAATTGAAAACTAAATACTACACAAAAAGCAATATCCCACCAATATTATAAATGTGAAAGTTTGTGAGGATGAATGTTTGTTCTACTTTTAGACAAAAACTACTGAACGAACGGATTTAGATGTCATTTTTCAATGCTATAAACTCATCATCATCATCATCAGAATAACATATAGGATAAATTTGTGAAGATTTTGTTTAATTTGACCACAAAATAACAATAAGTGGTGGGTCGGTAGTAATTTATATAGTAGCTAGCAACCCAAACGCGCCTTCGCCCGCATAATGTAAATGTTATAATATAACAAAATTATACAAAATCTTTAACAAATGTAGCCTATATGTTATTCTGATGTATATTACCTACTGTAAAGTTTCATCTAAATCCGTTCAGTATTTTTTGTGAAAGTGGAACAAATATCCTCATAAACTTACACGTTTATGATATTAGTAGGACGTAAATTGTATAGAGCATCATTCGATTTAGGGAAAGTTTCGAAATTATTGTTGTGAATGAGATTCTCTCGTTTTCGGTACTACTGTGTGGTGTATGTCTGGGTGTCGCAAAAATAAGGCTAAATCGTTATTTTTAGTGCACACAATAATAAAAATGTCGCTCACTCACTTTTTAAAAAAATGCAAATTATAATAACTAAAAAAAATTAAGAAATATCTTTTTTTAGGATACATACAGTAAGAAGCAATAAAAAAAATCTTTCAATGAGGAATGTTTATTTCTTGAGTGAATGTCACCAATGACATGAAAATTTATTACATAAATACTTTTTTATGCTTGGACTTAGAAAAAAACTTAATAACATTAAACTTTTTCTGAAAATTTGAGCTTATTAAGGTTGTTAAATTTAATCCTATGTAATAAAAAATATTGTTACTAATATAAGTATCAAAAAACAAAATTAAAACAAGTAATAATATGAAAGTTATTATATTAAAGTTAATTAAGATTAAGTAATTAGAGTTCGAATATTAGTACATATTTTTAATTTTGTTTTTGTGTCGCTATTATAATTTTTATAAATGCTAAGTTTAATATTATAAGTTTTATTTCTATTATAAGTCCATATTTTTTAATAGAAATGACAATAAAATAGCAGTCTTAAAATTAAAACGAAGCTTTGTATTAAGAAAAATACAGCTAAAACGCAAAAAACATACAAAATTAAACCAAAATTAAAGTATCTATTGCCATTTAAGTTTTAATTTCAATAATATTTTGTATTTGTTAATCTTTCTGTCACTTTCACACATTGCAATATTGTAATTGTTAAAAAAAAGACAGCAATATTCAAGATTTTCTTGAGCACATGAAGACTAGATTAAAAGACCATTTGGTACAAATTTACATTAAAAAAGTTACATCATATATAGCACATCTTAATACACTTAAACCTATTATGTACTATGATTGCATTAATTGGTTAAATGTCGGTAACAGCCGGCTTTAGACTAGTCAAAATGAAAAAAAAATATATATAGGAGAACATCCTATATATTATAATTATTATAATAAACATCCATCCGTCATACATTAAGTAAGCGTCAAAAAACACATCATCATTTTGGTGGACTAACTATTAATAGGTGCTACAAAAAATACAGTACAAGCTTATGCTTTGGAACTAAAATAAAATATATAGGAATAAAGTCGTTCGAAATTCGAATTTGGATAAACAAAATTATCTGTGAAATGAGAATTTAACTCTCAAATTCGACGAAAGCCGAAGATAGTGTAATTTATAGGTCCTTATAATATTATGTAGTGTAAACATCTCAAGTCAGAATATTCAAATCTCAAATTCTAAATTTGAATATATTTTTTAGCAAAAGCTAAAAGTTATGTTTTTAAAATTCAAAAATTATGAAGTAAAACATTTCTAGCCACTACATTTACAGTTAATTTTGAGTGGAATAAATTTAAAAATTTAAATTCGAATTTCGAGTGTCAATTATTTTTCAGCAAAAGCCAAAGGTAACATTGTATAAGTAGGTAACATTATGAAGTGCAACATTTGAAGCCACTACATTGACAGTTCACTTTTCGCGCCCTTCTCCTACAGAACCCGTAGCACTTTAACGCGAAACAACACAACCCACTCTTAGTACCATCCGACTTGCAAGACTCTCTGCTGTTCAACCTCTCTAATTCCGGCACTTTTTTATCTTTCACTTTCTCTTTACCACTTAATAACATATCTAGTCTAGATTTCAATTGAGAAGGTGATACACTTCTGTCTCTTGTCAATTTATTGGCATCGATATTGGTGGTGGAATCGATTATTTCATTGAAATCGTCT
The DNA here is from genome assembly GCA_013403705.1 of Heliconius hermathena. Classification (NCBI taxonomy): domain Eukaryota; kingdom Metazoa; phylum Arthropoda; class Insecta; order Lepidoptera; family Nymphalidae; genus Heliconius; species Heliconius hermathena. Next base: position 746,218 of record JAAIXJ010000108.1, read on the forward strand.
GACTCATTCGATACTTCCGCATTAGGCGAGTGAGATTCTACACTTTCCGGTGTGTAAGGATCGAGACATTGCGTGGGGCTGAGTAGTGATGTGTCAATATCGTTAACGAATATTCCGTCACAACTCGAATAATCAGCGCTAGTGATTTCAACGAATGGTATGCCAGACATTTTTTCGTTTAACGAACCAGTTCTAGTGCGTTTCAGTCTATGGTCATCGGATAGTAATTTATCAGGATGGCTTGATGAATACTCAGTGAATTTCAATGATTTCGTATATAAATCCGGGTCTGTAGGTAGTCGGGGCATTTTTTGTGAATAAAATCTAGTTGTGGAACACAAGGCACAAGGAACACTTTCACAACATTGTACGATACCTCGGTCGCTCTGCAGCATCACACGGAGATAAATCGGCTGTGGAAAAAAATTATCCTCGATTGGTAAGAGATTGTGTTCGTAATAAATATTGTGTTAAATTAACTAAGCATATACAGCGTAATTAAACACTACCATATATAGTAAAAGTAATTAAATACTACTGCTCAAATTACTTTAAAATTAAATAGATAGTATTTGGTAGAGAATGGTAGAAATCTTAACAACGTAAAATCCAACATGCTGTGATAGTATATCAACGTAGTTCAATACAAAAGTTGTTTAAGCGTTAATGGTAGAAAATGGTAGGTTTTGGTAAAATACCTTGTGATCTCCCATACAAGCCGCATCTCCTATGACGCCATATTCGCTTCTACGGCGGGTAGGAACATCCACTAGCCTTCTCAGTTCAGCTGAGGCCTCGCCGCCTTTGGGAGACCCTTCAGATTGATTCCGAACCAGCTTACGACGCCCCGGCGATACTTCCGAATCTGAAACTCTGAATAATCGTATTTACTTAATATTAAAATATAGCATCGATTTTTTTGTATAGTTTCTAACGTCGGTAACACATTTATGGCAGTCGTATATGGAAACCAAATACACATTTATGCTCAAACACTTAGGTACAATACATAATTAAAAAACAATCAAGGCCAACACTTATAATATTATTTGGCTTATTTAAAGTAAAATATAAATTAAAATAGTTAGCATTTTCAAAAAAAATCATTTTAAATTAATTTCACTTTTATTTAATTCATTTACAGCATTAGCAAATAAAGATTAAAAATGCAATAAAACGTCAGGTTCAGTAAAATAGCCTGAGCCACTTAAATTAACCTTTTTAATTAATTTATTTCATTATAGTCACAAAATATATCATTTAGACACTGAACAACATCGACATTCCAAAAAAATAAACAAAATATTTATCATGTTTACTGAAATTTTATTTAGTCTGTGGTCATTCCTTATACAAAAAACACAGATAATATATATAACGATTTTAATCAATTATATCATTTCCGGGCAAGTCAAGGATCAAAACAACCGTACCAACAACTTACTGTTTTTTGTATCCGAAAAATTTCCCTTTAAATCTGTAAAATGTTTATATTTCTTTTATATTGGATATCATATTATAGTATGGATTATAAAACCACAAAGGATCAGGTATTTATATAAGCATTGTTATAATCACTTTAAGTTATAATCACTTTGAAATAACAGGATAGGTTCTAGTAAGAATGTTGTAGCTAATTTTATTATTTATTTAAAAAGTCTATCTTAGATAGTCATCTATATTACTACAAAAATATATATTTAAAATGAGTGATTGAGATGGAGGGATGGGAGGAGGTGGGATAACTTAGAAGGTTAAAGTTGTAGTCCTTTTTAAATATTTTTTTTTAAATAAATAAGGCATCAATTCAAGATGCATGCGATATTGTTGGTAATAAAAAATATTTGAGCATAGTGAACTAAAACTAAAACTAAAGCACTTGTGCTTTTTATATTATAATTGAGTGTTTGTATGCTTCTTCTCAAATTTCTTGGAAACTAAAGTCATATCGAGATTATTCCTTCTAATTTAAATGATGTACATACGAATTTAAGTTTTCACCAAAATCGAACCCACAACCAAACTAAACTAAACAATCTATGAACATTAAAATAAAACAAATATAGCTTACCGTGAATTAATAGAATGTTGTAAACTAGTCGGGTCAGCAATACTCTTTCTACTGACATGTATACCGGGAACATTTAGAGCGTCGAGTTCCGCCATACTGCTTTTCTTTTCTAATGTTTTGCTTGGACTCATCTGGTTTTTTTTTTAATAATTAAAGATTATATTATATATTGATTGGATGAGGCTCAATAAATTACGAAATTTTTGTATTATAATTATTTCTTAAATGTACAAATACTAAAGTACTGTGGTCCCCAAAGTAATTTAGTTTTATTCAGTATTTTTAAAAGGAAAAAATTGAGAAAAAAGAACTTTTCGCACCATTATTCATCCTTTCTTTTTACCAGTCATAACATATATCCACATTCTAAGCTCGCTAGGTAACTCTCACCGCAATTTTTTTTAACTCCAGCCTGTTAGGCTCTGCCTACCTGGTAACTTACTCCGTTCCCATTAAGACACTTCCAACTTAATGCCGCGCTTTGCCTGGTTATCCGAGCGAGGAATTGAAAATATAAAATATTTAAATTCACCGAGTGGGAATCGAAACCAAAACGTCGCGGTTTACAGTCACACTTTGTGCCTCTCCGCCGCGACTAGCCTCTTTAGCTTTATATTTATTTTTTAATTAATTAATTTATACATACATTAGTATGAGACCGGGCCGGTGAGGCTGACCGAGCTGGACTGCTGTCTGACGATGACAATCTTCCGCTGCCACTGTCAGAATCACCTACTGATTTCCTAAATATATATAAAAAAATAAACATTTAATTTCCACTTTTTTAAACACCACGAGGCTTTTACAGAACTTATATTTCTTCCAGAGTAAAATACTATTATGCTTGTACAATGTCTATCTTAAATTCTAATACAATATGTTATTCTAGAGGACCTTCTTCCGCTCGAAGTCTAAAAGTGTATCTCGAATTTTCCGACTACATCAAGCGTTATTTTAGTAATATCCTCTGGTGAAAGTTCTATTAACTTATTTTAATTATTTCAAAAACATATTTTTATTAAACAAAGAGGTTGATTTACATTTTATAATAAATTATTGCGAAAATTAAAACTTATAAATATAAAATCATTACATATGTAAGATTTTTAACGTAGGGGGATCTGAAACCAGACTCTTGGACACCGTTAAAGTGCTCTGACCATAAGCCATTTGTTCTCATCAAACTACGTCGAAATTCTTATACGCTTGTTATTTCTTATTAGTGTTGTCTCTGCAGTCTCTTGAAGTATTTTTTCTAAGTGTGAAATAACACTTCAAAAATGTTAAAACATTTATGTATAACTTTTAGCCGCGGCTTTGCCCCAGTGGTCAAATGGAGAGTCCATAGACTGTTCAGAGGACAGCAGGTACTGGTAGTGAGTTGAATTCAAACGTGATTTAATATAGCCTATAGTCTACATTAGCAAATAAACTTTTTAATAAAGAAAGAATTTTTAACTAGTAATTCCTTATATTAGCGCATTCCATCAAACTAACTTGTCAGTTTTATAAATATTAGTATAGATATACATTTTTCCTCACCAACACTTTGGAGATGTGTGGTGTAACTAGAGATATTTTCTGGGGGGCCTGGCCTTAAGTATTTTTATACAGGGTGGAAGAATAAGCGCATTTACGAAAGCATATAAGGTAAAATATTTTAAACCCATCCTAAAGAAATCAACCCACTGTATATTTATTTTCTTACGGTTTAGTTTTTATTAGTATTTTTTTTTTGCGTGGACACACACCACTTGGCCTCTCCTATTCCTACGCCCATGACCTTAGAACAGTAGTTTTACTGAGCGTTATAAGTTAAGATGTGATGTAGGGTCCGATATATACAAACAAATAAATATTACTAGATCAAATAATACTAATTATCTGCTTAATATATAAAGTAAAAAAAAACCACCATAAACAAAAACATATACGTACTTAGAACTATGCAAATGTCTATTCTCCCCACTTCTAGAGTCAGCTTGTTGGATTAACAGTCTCGCTGACTGAGAGAGCAGCACTCTGTCACACCATGCTGGACATCTGATGAAAGTGGTAAATAATGATAAAACTATACTAAATATATGTTGGTAAAAGGTGTAATATTTGAGTAAAACTTTATTTTAATTTTTTGCTTATTTTTAGTAGGTTCTATTAGGTCATATTATTATCATAAATTTTGCTTTTCTTTTTTTGCTTATTGAGTAATTAGTAATAAGTAATGTTAAATTATTTGTAAAGTAATCGATAATAATGAATTCTTAAAAATATTTTCTTGAAAATTGGAGGATACGATTATGTTCTTATGTTGATACCATTCTGTTCTGGTAAAAAGAAAGGGCGCGGCGTTCGAGTTCCGCCACTCAGCACGCATGTCTCGATATTTGGGCGGAGAACGGAGTGTCTTGACAACATGTTCCTTCTGCCTACCCTGCTATGTGGCGGATAGAAATTATATATTAAGTTTTTTTTAGATTCACGCTGAATCTAAAAAAACTTAATATATATATTTTTTCAAACATGCGAAGAGTGGAGAACAAAGTGATTTGCCATTTAATTTCTCTCTACTGTTTATAAAATAGTTACTTTCATAGTAAATACAGTACGGTCGACGACTCGTGGCCGCCTTGAAGTTAAGGCTTTCATTTGTATCAAAAGTAACAAATATCCGAAAATTTCCGCAGCCGTCTACATTTTGATTAACTTACTTCTGGGCGGCCACTCCTTGTCGACCGTACTGTATAAGAGTTACCTAGTTTTCATGTAATGTGTGGGCAGATGAACGTCTTCTTCGAAAGGGTATGTGGGTGGAAACTTCACTGGAAACTCATATAGATGAGATCTCAATGCCTCTAGTTCACGATCGTATCTTTGTAACTGAAATATTTGTAGTGTTGATGATGAATAATAAGTCTACTCACGTTTAGCACTGAGTTTAATCAACACCACTTTAAATGTACATACAGTGATAGCACAAATGGTAAATCACAATTAAACATGGTACAGTATATACAGGAAAGTCAACCACAAACATATATATGCAACAGAACACGAAAGGTACAAATTTGGAATAAAATGATAAAGAAAACCAAGGAACGCAAGGAAAGCGCATCGAGTGGCAAGCAACGACTCTGATAATTAAATATGCCGTCGACAAGGGGGTAGGAGTAATTATCACTCCTCACCGGTTCAATCGATGGCAGCGAGCGCTTTTATATAAATATACTAAATACGAATACTTGTTATAAAATATATAAATTATATTAAATATATGTATGTTGTACTCGTATGTATATAAAGAATAAATAAATAAATTAAGATATTGAAATATATAAATAACATATATTAAATAAACTGTAAATATAAATAATAGTTCCCTACATATTTATAGTTAATGTTGTATTACTTAAGCCTTATTACAAGGAATCAGTTCAACAGGGTCTGGACTGGAAACACGATGGTTGTAGTCGATTCCTATTAAAAGAACGCTTGAATGGCATCTAACTTATTTTCTTTTTTTATCCTCCTCTCTAAATTAGTTGACAACAGAGGGTTTTAACACTAGGTTTTTTCGATTGTAAAATAAAAAATGGGATCAATTAAATGAAGACGAGAAAAAGTGCTAAATATATTGGCATAAAATATGGAACTTTATATGGAACATTTAAAACATATGCATCCATAAAATCCCTCTAAAATCTTTATTGCTGCTATTTTACTTGTATAACTCACCCAAGGCTCTCTAAATATCTTCTGGTGGTCGACATGAGCGAACTCCTTCTTGCCGATAGTAAGTACTATGCGATCATCCGACTTCGATCTGTATTGTAGTTTCGACGTGTCCACATTGGCGCCATTTTGTAGACGACACGCTGTCAGCTCTTCTGTCACTTTCTGAAAACATTGTTTTTTCGTGCACATAAAGATGTTTACGAACAAATTGCAATTTAAGAAGAAAGTGGAGAAAGGAGTGGCTTAACAAAATAATAAGAAACATACCTTAACAACCCCTCCTGTGTCGGTCCTAAAGTTAAAATCACCAAATATGAAGTACGGTGCCGCGTTCACATCCGAATGAAGATGGCGGAGCGTATGTCGTAGCGCTCGACGACGACTACGACAATAAACCTTATAGGAAAAAAGAGAGAACTCTATTAGTTTTTTAAGGTTATTATTACTACAAAAGAATAAAAACCACTTATAGTAATTAAATTACGATCGACGAGTCGTGGCTTCCCTGAAGTAAGGTTGTTTGATTTTTTGCGGACTCTGAAGAAAAATATATAAAAGTAAGAAAAAATCGTAAAATGAAATCTGCGCACCCATCTACAGTTCACTAGGGCTAGTACTCTAAATAAGCATTATAGGGTCGGAACTCTATATTAAAAGACAAAAACTACTATAATATTTGTAATATTTTTTCTATGAGTTAATGAGGTTAATGTGTTCAACCAAACAAACACTTCAGCTTTATAATACTAGTATAGAACGTATATTGTATATTATTATAATTATACTTACACAATTGAGGACAGTAGTGATACAGGGGTACAAACGTGCAACAGTAAACGCAGGTTGTGAGTTCGATTCCCACTCGAGAAAACGAAATATTTAATATTTTCATTCTTTCGTTTTCTGGTAAATGAGGCAAAAGCGCGGCGTTGAGTTCCGCTGCCACTCAACACGCATTGCCTCCAGAATTCGGTGGAAAGTAGAGAACGGAGTGTCGAAACACTAGGTCCCCTCTGCCTTCCCTATTAAGCGCGGGATACAGCGTGAAGCTAAATAAAATACTTACAGAAGGATAAGGCTCCAGAGCCAGTAAATTAGACGCATCGTGAAACAGATGTATGTTGATGAACTCTACCGAGGTGCCGCGTATAGTCCAGCGGGTGCGTAGAAACCCTTTGCGAGACCATTTACACTGAAATAATTTGGTTAATTCATAATTTTGTTTAAGATATATATTTTGTACATGAAGATCTCGATTCCCGTTTGAGAAAATGAATCATATAATACTTTCATGTCTTAGCTCAGGTAGCGCAGCAAAGCGAGTAGTTTTTTTTTTATGGAAAAGATAAGGCAAACGAGCGCTCGGGTCACCCGATGGTAAGTGATTACCGCCTCCCACGACCCCGTGCAACACCAGAGGAGCTGCAGGTGCGTTGCCGGCCGACAAGGTGGGTTGGGCGCCGGAGCCCGGCATTACCTGATGTAAAACGCAGTGGCATAAGGCCACTACTTAACGCCGGTTTTAAATGCCGGGGGTGGTAATGATCCGGTCGAGTCTGCCCATGCGTGTTGCCATTGCTGGCGACGTGACTCTACCACACGTACTTTAGTCGCCTCTTACGACACCACCAGGATGATCCTATTCTAGGCCGGAATCACACGGCTAAGAGTTCCGACACTCAACACGCAATACCTCCGGAATTCAGAGGAAAGTGGGCAGAAGAGTCTTAATGGGAACGGAGTGTCTTAACATTCGGTTTCCAGATTCTCTCTGCCTTTCTTACTATGTGCGGGATACAGTGTGAAATTAAAAATATGTGAAGATCCAGTGTAGTGAACACAAAATCTGTTGAATCTCTATTATTCATGTGCCACAACTGACAAAACAATACCAAAATTGACCACTAGCTTACCTCGGGAAAGAAATGCTGTGGAAATTTCGCCTTTTCTTTAGTAGTGACTTTTTCTATGTTGCCGCTGTTTATCTCTTTGCCAACAACATCCACATATGATTTTAATTCAAAGTCCCATATCTTGAGATCGGTTAGTGTGGAATGCGCGAAGTACATGTTGCCCAATGCCTAGAATGAAAGAAAAAATATGTTATATTAATATCATATACATATTAGGCACAGTAGGGCCGAGGAGTTGTGGCCGCCCTCAGTGGCGTAGCGAGCTTAACTTGCGCCCAGGGCAAAATATTTTTTTAGCGCCCCCCAGATTAATAATTAGAAAAAAATCAAATCAGCTTCACACTGTATCCCGCACACAGCAGGGTAGGCAGAGGGAACCTAGTGTTAAGATACTCCGTTCCCCACTTTCCGCCAAATTCTGGAGGCATTGCGTGTTGAGTGGCAGAACTCAATGCCGCGCTTAACCTCGACAGCAGAGCGAAGAAATCGAAATCTAAATTTAAGTAAATATTTCATCTCCTCGAATGGGGATCGAACCCACAACCAGTTTTACAGTCACACCTCGTGCCGCTGCACCACGACTGGCCTCAAACAATATACTGATATATAGAAATATCTATATATCAGTATATTGTTTTGTTTATATCTAAATTCATTTATTGTTTATAAATATACTTTTTTAACTACGTCCCATACCCACCTTCTTAATATTATGACAGATTCGCCCAAAAGGTTGTCTGGAAGAGATGGCTACTTAGCCATAAGACCACCTTTTTGTACATTTGTTTTCTTTTCTGTTTTTTTTGTGTATTTTTATATAAGTGGTGTACAAAATAAAGAAATAAATAAAACAAAATAAATAAATTCCATCACATTTTCGCACAAAAAACACATCTTAATTTTTGTCACGTTAACTAAAAACGTCTTCACTCCAAAACTAAAGGTAAGTAACTAAGTAATATGCTCAAAAACATCTCATTTGGCCATCTGCACTTTTATTGCATTTAGAAACAATACATCTTCGAAAATAATTTTATTGCATTTGGTTTGCTTTGTATCGCGCCCCAAAACGTTTATCTATAGTAAAAAGTAAACAACTAATTGATATTTGCCGACTCCTGGTCATAAACCGTAAATAGCGTTTATTAGTCGACATTACTGTCGGAATTTCTTTGAATTTATTTTTGCTTAATTAGTTTTGTTTATTATAATTCTATCATATATATTTATTTCCTATGCAAATTCTTAAAAGGTGCATGAGAAAAAAAAGATTGTGGCAACCGTCATCAAAGCAAACGAGCAGAGGACGAAAAGAGAGAGAGAGTATTGAAATGTAATTTTCCATATTTTCTTAATTAATAAAAAAAATATACGCAATAATTGTCATGTAAGGAAACATGATGTAATTAATACCTTATAATAGATCGATATTTGTAAACATTTATTTAATTAGATAATTTAGTCGTTTTAAAATGATAATTTAAATAAGTATTAGTATTTAGAAAACAGATTTAGCAAAGACTTAATATCATGGATTCACTATTTCATTTGAAAAATAAAGATGATTTCATGTTTAAATTGTTTTTTGTATGTATTTAATATGATTAAAATCATCATTTAAGAGGTGAACAGCTAGAATAAACATTAATTTTAAGATTGACCTTCTATTATATAATATTTTACTTTAAAACATAAGGCAAACCACGCATTTCATCGTCTATTCTCAGTCAAAGGAAATCGGAATAAAATATTTCAAATGATGGCAACCTTTGCTTGCGGCAGTTATTTTCCAGGCAACCATGTGTTTTAGTGATGAGAAAAAAATAAGCTTTAATTTGATATATAATTCATTAAAAAAACACATGAGTGCAAATATTAACATTAAGTGACCTGTTTAAACCAGGCAACCCTGGGCTTGCGGCAGACTGAGAGCTGGCAACCATTGTTTTTCCAATTCCTTATGCGATTTTCTTTCAAATGATGTGCGATTCACATAAAAAACATATGAGTGCAATTTTCTCCAAAAACGAGTTACGAAAAACATTAATTAAAGGTGATTGCGGCAGGATTCTTTTAGGCAACCCTAGTGTAATCTATTCTACTATCATGTATCATTCTTAGATATAAGTTTCATTAGAATTACTGATCCCTACAGATTTATGCAATGGGATCTCGACCTATTAGTGGCATACCTACACTTTGCTATGACAACGCCATAGCGCATTATTATATGCGTCAATGGGTACTCTAGAAACATATAAAATCTTTAATTGTTGCGATTTTATACATATTTTGAATACAACTTTTAAATATGATAAATAATATAAAAAATAATAACCTTTTATTTCTAGTTAAGGCAAATTTACAAAAAGGTTTTTTTTTCGCGTATATTTAATTTGAGGTAAATAACCAATGCGATATTTAAATAAAATTAAAGTTAAAAAGTTTTTCGGACCATTTGGCGCCCCTATGGGAGTAGCGTCCTTTTTCGTCCCATTTTCCTTCCTTTCGAACCAAGAGGTTTAACCCAACGACGTCCCTATGTCTCAGCAAATCAGATAAATGAAAATTTAATTTCCTTTTGTAAATGATATCGTTATCGATGTATCATGATGAAAATATGCAAAATCGTGATCGCCACGTTTTGATATTCAAGGTCTAATCTCCAGCGTTGTTTTAATCAAAAATCAACCTTTATCATCTGTAGTTAATTATCGTAAATTTATTTTGCATAATATTCTTATTTTATGTATAATATAAAAATTTAAATGTGAGCGGGACGACAATACTGAATAGAAATTATATAAATTTTACCGATCTAATCTTTGACTGCTCAATGTTAATATTAGACAAAGCGCGGCATTCCACCAAACGCCGCAAACAATATTTCGAAAAATGAAACGAAGTTGGGGATTGGAATACCTAACAGTATCCCTCTACCACCCTGGAATATGCGGAATATACTGTGAAGCTGAAAAAATCAACGGGAGGTACAATTTATAAAAGTTGACAAACTTAAGTTTGCGGTTTCAACTACAATTATAAGTTTATAATGTTTTTTTGTCATGACATTCTTTTTTCTTTTTACATGTTTTCCTTTATTTGTACCGCAAGTTTTCACTTCTTGCCAAATTTTATAATTGTCCACGGGAAATACCCTATAAGGTTTTGATCACGTGAAGTTAAACGAATGAAAGGATGAAACGTTAAATCAAAAATTTTCAGAAATTAATATATTGACAGTTGCAGCTCAATAAATTTTTGAAAATGTTATGTACGTTAAGAAGAATATTAAAGATTTTGACAAAATTGGTGATGTACATAATATCAATACTAGAAATAGGAGTAAACTTATTGCAACTGTAACCCGATTACATCGAGTCCGTAATTCTTTTATGGGACAATGTGTATGTTACAACAGGATCCCAGAAAAAGTCCGAGAATGTTCTATATCACAATTTAAAAGAGTTGTGAAAAGACGTTTGTGTGTTAACGGTTATTACCAAATTAATGATAATATTATATAAATGATAATACGCCTTGGGAATGAAATGCTCGCTCCAGTCCAGTTTCAACGTATCATTGTCATAAATGTTAAAATGTGTTTTTGTATAATTGATTTAAAAAAATAAGTCACGCCTCGTTTCTTGCGCCGGTTCTTCTCAGATCTGAGGCATTAACTTTAGTGAACTGGTGGTAAATTATTTGACGTTCAAAAAATGAAGCATGTAACTTCTTATTTTGAATAAAATTATTTGACTTTGACGAATTTCATTCAAAATGCAGCAAAATCGATGCATAAATGCTCATATCTATTAACTGACGAAGAACCTTGATTTTTATGTGCTCTAAGGGACCACAGAATAGAATGTTTCCACACGATCTCGAGATATTTACCTCGCTCTTGACAGACGGATAACAAAGTGATCCTATAGAGCTTCGTTTTTTCCTTTTGAGGTACGAAACCCTAAAAAATGCTATCAACAACAAGCATAATACTCTGTATCACGATAAAGAGCTTAATTCATTCTTTTCAATCGCATTAAACCGCTAACGACACTAATACGAAAGCCAATAAATATGTAAAGAGGAGCTTAACACGAACCAATATCGTTATATTAATATCAGATATGATATCGCGTCGTACACCATATAATGTCAAATCGATGGCCATCGTGTACTGGCTACTTATTAACGTTTATTTTTAAGTAGGATATAGGTAGGTATACTGTATAGGTATTACAGTACTATCAACAAGTCGTGGCCGCCCTGAAGTAAGGTTTTCTTAAGTTTTTAGCTTTAAGATTTATACTCTGGAAGAAAATTAAATAAAAGTAAGAAAAATCCTAAAGTCAAATCTGCATCTATCTAAGACAAACTTTTAGTGCGACCACGACTTGTTGACCGTACTGTACTTATATTATAGTTGGGACCTCGAAAGTATTGTTCGTGGTAGTGAAGAGTCAATCCATGACTTTATTTATTGAGACGCCAAGGGAAGCCAACGTGGCTCAGTTTCTGACTGTACACAACCGGCATAGCAGGTTAGGTAGAGGAATCTTAGTATTAAGACTCTCCGTTCCCTCACTTTCCGTAGAATTTTTTGAGATATTTGTGAGTTGAGTGGCGGAACTGAGCGCCCCGGTTCGTCGATCAGCGCGGGGAAATTAAAATTAATTAAATATAATCAATGCCCCGTGTGAGAATCGACGCCACAACCGTTGCATTAAGAGTCAACCGTTGTCCCACGATGGCCTCGTGTTGATTGAGATAAATGGTATTGGCTCCGTGCACGACTACAGCGCCACCCAGCGTACGCAAATTTGTTGGCTCCGACGCTTTCGTTTTATCAAGATTTTACTTTGTATAATACATTAATGCAAATTATTGTCTTTAGAAAATACTTGTGCAAATTATTTTATAATATTTTGAGATTATAATAATATCAATACTAGTCAATTAAAACGTTATTTTACTGAAAATGATTTCAGTAATGTGTTGTAGCTTTGACCATAAAAAGTAAATAAGTCATAGAAATTATTTTATTACCAAAACAGAATGTGATGTAAGAAATAAAAGTCCTTTAATTTTAATTACTTTTGTTTTATTTGTAAGTGTAATTGAATAAAGAAATATTTACAAATCTAAAGATCTTTTTTAAATATGGGGGCCTGTAAATTTACAATACACAGAAGATATGTACAATGTTCTAAAATCAATGCAGTTAAATAAATTTTTGGGAATTTAATTCAAAATTTGGAATATACCAAATTTTTAATAAAATTCTCGACTTTCATCTTTGCATTATCCTTTCGACATAAATTCTTACGCTGGCAATATTATTGGTCTCGTGTTTCTTCTCTGGAAAATTCACTCTTATTTTGAAGGAAGGGGGGCATAACTATCTTCATCTATTTTCCACTTCGATCTATAACTGTTCTTATTTCTGGAAAACCTTTATTAGCTAAAACAATATCGTTGCTGACGGTTTTAATAATAACTGTTGCTCATCATTACAGATAGATGAAAACCAAGTAAAATCATTTTTTTCTGTTGAAGTTGCCACATTTGTGTGTTTTATTACATATTTTTTTCTTAATTTTTTTATCATTTTTAATATAAATAGTTGATATTTTTAAATATTTTTTAAAGTGTTATTACACACTTAGGAAAGGTTATACGTTTTCTAAATAAGTATTCTAAATAAGTATAAATAGTTGAGTTGTCTTTTTCTGTTTGTACTTCATCATCACATACTTGGCTATAAATATATCTATTACATGTAAATGTATTTCTTGCATTGTAGAATTTCTCATTTTTCTTGACTTAATTAAACGATAAGTCGAACATTTTGCTTTGACATTAACAGGTGACAAAGTTTACATTTTTTCTACTTTTGATTATGATATCCCCACCTAGTACTTCACACCCTCTGCCAATAGACACTAATTGATAGTCCATGATCAAAAGCGATTAGCGAAATATTAAAAAGACAAACTTTAAAAATATTGTTTTGATTTTAGTGTAACATATTATATTTAATAATATATTTAATAATATATTTAATAGTAATCATTTATTTTTTTCAGCTAAGCATAAACATTAATCTATTTCATTAGACTAATTTTCAAAAATTCAAGATTCTACTAGAGAAGAAGACTAGAATTTATTAATTTCTTAGAAAACCTACAGTTTGTAACGCGGCATCAAATCCGCTCAAATTTTTATACGTTTTCTAAGATATTTTATTTAGTAAAATAAACTAGAGCGAAGCCAACCCTTTTGCTAACCAGACCGAGTAAATACTTAAATTATACAAAATACTCCCTCGAGTGGCATTTAAAACCACAACGCACATTAAGGTCAGGGAAAGAGGTAAACTTAGAAATTTAAACAAAAAAATACTGTTAAAAAACAAAAATCTAAAGAAAAATAAAAGATATTTTATTTTAAAACATTAAAGTAAAATATCAAACAAAATAGCAAGCTTTTGAAATATAAAACTTAAAATCACAGCGCTTAGTAAAGTAACAATAAATAGATGAACTTTAATTAAAGAGTACGCGTAGTAAGAGTTCCCTCGTGAAATAAAATACAAAAAAAATCGAACAGCACGAGTCGGGTTCGCCCACCGAGGGTTCCGTACAAAAATTGGAGGTCTCGACCTTTTCTGAAATTTCAGCCTAGCTTAGCTAGAGCCAATTTTGCCGCCCTTTTAAGGCCATTATTTTTTAGGATTTAACCAGAACTGTATAGTTTTCCGATTTTTTCCACAATTATTACTACATGTAGATGCTAGCTGCCAAATTTCATAATTATAGGTCAACCGCAAGTACCCTATTCATTTTGATTCCCTTTATAGTGTCGAAATAAGCGTTTTTTGTGATGAAAATTTTTAACGTATACGTTCCTCCAATTTTTTTTTTTGCAATAGCCATACGTTCTCATCAAGCTACATCGAAATTCTTATATACAGCTTTAAGCGATAAGGTCGTCTTGTTGTACTTTTTTTATTATTATTTTTAAGTTAGTAAGTTGTTTTGTTTTTTTTTTAAATGTGCAATAAAGTATATTTATTATTTATTACTTACGAACCTAGCTGTAATAATACTCGTATATTATTTTGGTAAAAGTCTCACGTTATGTCGCTACCGTCTTAAGCTTTAATAATTCAAAGCTCAAGGTTATGCATTTTAACATAAATCTCTTTTAACCTGACCTAGATATGGTTTTTAATATTCTTTATAAAATATAAATACCATATACTTTTAGAATAATATTTTATAATAAAATATTAAAAAAATTATAATATTTTATATTTTTTAACGTAGAGAAAGTATACTATACAGGTGGCTTTGCTTGCTTTTTGCAGTTATTTTTTACGGCTTCACGCTTTTACCCGCATAGCAGGTTAGGCAGTGGGAATCTAGCGCTAAGCTAAATAGTCCGTTCTCCACTTTCCTCGATCGTGGAGTCTGTGATACTCATTATGTCGTTTTACCAGGGCGAAAAAACGCAAGTTATTCTTTATTAAGAGTGGGAACCCGTAACACGGCTTTTGCAATGTGTCGCAGTATTACTGCGCCACGACGGCCTCAACTGAATGTCTTTTTTATATTTGAACCTTGTGTTAAGTATGTCATGTTATTCAATTTGCCAGTATAATACAAATATTTTTTTGATATCTAAGCAATCTAACAAGTCCTAGTATTTGTCTATCCAAAGTCTTCCAAAGATTCAGCTGGTGCCTCGATCGTACAATAAGTACATATATACACGTAGAAAAATATTTTAAACCTCAAATAAAATATATTATTGTTAAATTATAATTTAAGAACGATACATTTGTGGTACGCAGTGGCCGGGACCAGAAGAGAGTGTGATTGTAAATGCGAAAGATGTTGTTCCGATTCCCACTCGAGGAAATTAAATATTTCTTCGTTCTGGTTTCAATGCAAAGCGCGGCGTTGAGTTCCGCCACTCACCACGTAATGACTTCAGAATTCAGCGAAAAATGGGATGCAGGATGTTTTAACTCTAGAGTCCCTCTGATTGCCCTGCTACATTCGGGAAACCACGTGAAGCTGTAAAAAAAACGAACGACGAACGGAAGCGTCTTAATGTGCACGTAGTGTCTTAACACTAGGCTCTCAGGTACTCTTTGCCTACCATGCTAAATGTTTTGTGCAAGCGACAGTGTGAAGAAAAATAATAATAAGTCCTTTTGTTTTACGCACGAGAAAATCAGACAAACTTTATATAAACAAAATAAAATATATAACAATACAATTGAATAATGCGTAAACGTAATCGTATAATAATTGTTTCTTGTGCACATTCGTGATTATTTTATTATTAATATTATGATGAACTCGTTATTGTCCGTATGATTAAAGTAAACAACACCAGGATACACCTTGAAATGTTGCATTGATGGAGGTATGTAATTGTAAATATTTTCAATTTAACTATCTTTTAACTTTAGCCCAGTCGTGGCGCAGAGGCACAAAAGTGTGACTGTAAAACCGACTGGTGTTTCAGGTCTCCAGAATTTGGCAGAAAGCGAGGACGGAGTGTCTTAACACTAGGTTCCCTCTGCCTATCCTGCTGTGGGGTGATATAAGTATCTTTAACTCAGTGGCGTAGCTGGGGGGGTGCGAGCGGTGCAGTCGCACCGGGCAACAAAAAGAAAGGGGCATCAAAGTCTCCGATATTTTTTTTTAAATGTACAAGAAAAATGAGAGAATAAAGCTGCACCAGGCAGCAAATACCCTAGCTACGCCACTGCTTTAACTAGTATTTACTCGTGATTTTGCCCGAGTAGTCAAATGGAAACAACTACTCGTTGTATGTGACACATGACATGTTCTAAAGCTTGTATTCATAAATCGCTCTCAACTCTTGATATCGATTTTGCGATGCCATTTTCGTTCATAGATTATTATAACGGCATCTCAACATCGATTATAGAGTTGAGAACGGTTTATAAATATGGACCTAAGTGCGGGAGATAACTCGATTGCAGATACAGTCGGTCATGTGATATACATATAGCCTATAAGCCTTCCTCGATAAATGGATGGAAAATAATTTCTCAATTTGAACCAGTAGTTCATGAGATTCTGTTTTATAATTTTAATATAGACAAGAACTATGGATTCCACGATTTTGACACTTTTTATATTAATAGCCTTTTAGGAAGATTTATTGTAGTAGCAAATTATCAATGTATTATTATTGGGTATAAAAAAGTATTATAAATTACTTATTTATTGTATGTATATAGGTGTCTCATTTCTCTTATGGAGAAAGCGGAGAAAATGTAGTTATATCAAGACAAATTCATATCGCGAATTATGATTAAAGAAATTTCTTAAAAGTGATACTTTTTAAGTTAAGTATAAAGTAAATCCGATAGTAGATACTATATTATCTTTTATTTAGTTCACCTATTTCTTTACCTGTACAGTAAGATATGTAAGGGGAGACCTTGACATTCAAAAACACAATATTAAAGATACTGGAGGAAAGTCTCCTAAAAAGCATGAGGACCCCTCAGGGCAGATGTGAAGAGGTTGATGACAGCAGACGAGGCGAAAGAGGTATGCAGAGAGCTCCTCCGCTACCTCGAGCTACCCCGCTAAGGGTTTAGGGTGAATCTAAATTAAGTTTAAGTGAGTTCACCTCTTCTTGTAGTACCTATAGTTATATAAAATATAAAAAGTATATGAAGATACATTAGATCTATATATTGGGGCCGTCGTGTTGTAGATCTTCTAACGTTTGGAAAAATGCAACAACAACAACATCAACAAATGAATTAATATAAATTAGGTACTTATAAACTTCAATTAATTGTCATTTTATCATACTGCTTAGTTTTGCTCACAAACTTACAAACAACAACGACTTATTAATCCCGCACGCATCAGGGTAGGCAGATGGAACCTAGTGTCAAGACATTCCGTTCCCCACTTTCCGCCGACTTTTGGAGGCGTTGAGTGGTGGAACTCAACGCTGCGCTTTGTCCCGTTACCAGAGCGAGGCAATGAAAATATTAAATATTTAATTTCCTTAAGTGGCGATCCAGAACCTGTCATGACAAGCCTCAATAATCTATATAATAATACCAATCCTATATTAAACATAATTAAAAAACACGTAAATGAAAAGAAAAACATGATTAATTATATAATTATTCAGAAATTACAATCGTCAAGGCGACGTCCATTGTGGGGACATATTAGCATTTTCGTGAATGATATTTTACGATACCTTTTTAACTACAATATATGTATATATTATATATAATTTTTTTTCAATAAAACTCGTCTTGAACTTAAATGAATATAAAATGTCAATATCAATAAGGTACTTTATTAATGTGTTTTTAAGGTAGCTTTTACAATGACAATATAGTTTCATGATTGTTTAGTAAAGAACTATTAAAATTAGCACAATTCCTTTAAAGGTGAGTGTTCAATGGCTTTACGTCATACATCCATAACGGATTTATTTGGTCCTTTGAGCGGCATTCCTTTCCACATTCCACGACTACACTGTTTATATATCTATATATAATATATATAAATAATAAATATGTAACAGATCGCTGTCTGTACATGGAAGATGTATTATTTTGGGCATTTATCGAAGAAGTCGGTCCTAAATAATGTTTTTTATTTTTGTCTGTGCGTTTGTTGTTTGTGCACGCTAATCTCAGAAAAGACTAAATCGATTTAAATGCAATTTTCACTATGGTATTTTTGTATAGTTGCTTTAGTATTTAGTGTTTATTTTATTACATTCATAAATAGAACAATATATAAATTTAAAACATTTTAATAAATAAAATTGTTCACTATAAATCTGCTGCATGTATAGTGAATAATTAAGGCCATTCGAGATGCAGGGGCACAAAGTGTGACTGTAAACGCGACCGGTTGTGGGTTTGATCCCCCACTCGAGGAAAAGCACGGCGTTGAGTTTCACCAGTCAACACGTAATGCCTCCAGAATTCGGGAAAAGCGGGGAACGGAGTGTCTTAATACCAGGGTTACCTCAGCCTATCCTGCTGTGTGTGGGATACAGCGTGAAGCTGATTTCATTTTTTGAGTGAATAAATAATAGTTCAGTGCAAACCGGCGAAGCCGTGAGAGAGTCAGTAGCTCGCTAGCACGTAATATATAGGTACCTACGTAATATGCGATTTGCAATTATTAAGAGAATAAAGTAGTCATAATAAAATATTTATGATGTAGTAGAATGATAATTACAATATAATCAAAAGATAACATAACATCCTATTGCCTCTCTCTTTCATAGAAATATGTATGGTTTGATGAGTCATACAGTTTAGAATTAAACAAATCGGAAATCTAGATAATCTTATAGAGTATTATTGTTAAAAATTTAATAAATTATTAAACTTAGTAACTTTAAATGTGACAATATTTTTTTATTTCTTATTTATTATATTTTTGATAAAATAAATTAACACGGTAAGTTTTTAAGGATAATTATTCTTCTCATCAGAGTATCTTTGTGGGCCGTTGTGGCGCAGGAGCCCAGCGTCTGACCAGTGCGGCGGTTGTGAGTTCGATTACCAATCGAGGAATTTTATTTTTAACATTCGGCGGAGAGTGAGGGACGGAGTATCTTGTTTCCCTCTGCTTATCCTACTTTATGCAAGATAAAGCGTAAAGTTAAAAAAAGTAGATATCTTCTTATTCGGGAGAATGACAAATTTATTATAATAATTTCATTTACTAGCATAAGGCAAAGCGCGAACTTGTGTTCCGCCACTCAACGAAATGCCTCTAGAACTAAAAAAATATCACTTTGTTAAATGCGACGGAAAAATATTGACACAATTTCCAATACTTGAGGTGAGAAATCATAATTAACTTAAATTTAATACATATGTACCTACTTTGTACAAAATCTCATTACATGAGATACTAAGTCAAAGGTAATCGCGTCTGTGCGGATTTCAACATTTCTATGGCATCCACTCTCAAAACGTATAGTATAGTATAGTAGAGTAGATTATTTCATTTATTAGATCACGAGGCTACATAGATACAAGAAAATGCGTGTTTCGCTACACTTTAAAAACGTTAAGATTTTAAAAAAAAATATTTTCAGGGGATTCTCAACTATATCTATAAAACAAAAATAGTTACAAAAACCAATTATGTGTCCAGAAATTATATATTTAGATATTTTGATTTGTCACTGTAATTTCACAGGTGCGATAAAAATTTTTAACTTCAGCACACTCTTTTACGAATTTTGCTGAACGGCTAAAGAAAGCTCTCCATTCTTCATCTATTTAGATTTGGAGTGGCGAAAGCATGGGCGTAGGAGTCCGCACTCACCCCAGATTTTATATAACAATATAACATAACATTAAGACATATACAAAACAGATAAAGTCCACAAAATTTGGAAATCTTATTGTTTAATTTTAAAAATATATAATTCTGTAATTTAGCACACTTTTGTATTCATAATAATTATAATAGTTATCTATTATATATAATGCACTACATTAAGTCACTGGAAACTAGTCCTTGGGAGAGACACTAACCGAAGAGCGCTCATAGTAATTAAACTATTCCGTCATTTCAACTTACATTCCCAGTTTATCGATAATGTAATAAGAGTAGTGTTAAGCCACTCCGATCATATTAAGACACTTCCGTTCCCAATCGAAGTTGCGTCTCAATTTTTAGGTTCCCATGTTCTCTCTGACTACCTTGCTGTATGCTACACACTATACACATATATTACATCTGTGCATCACTACAGGAGGTAATTTTTAATTTTAAGTCTTACTAATACTCTTTTTTTTTGCTGTACGATAAGTGCAACGACCGCAATATATCTTTTTAAAATGTTTGTAATGGTGCAGTGGGACAACGTCGGACTGTAAACGGGATGGTTCTAGATTCTATCCCCAACGGTTATATTTAAATTATTTACGTTTCCTTGCTATGGTAGATGATGTATAGAGTTCAGTCCCGCTACTCAATATGTAATATCTCGAAAATTCGACGGCCACATTCAGTTAAACGGACTGAGTGTCCTAACAATATATTGCCTGCTATGCGGGAAAAAACGTGAAGCTGTTAACCGACTTCTGTAAAAGGAGGTTATTTTTTCAAATGTTTGTCTCTCTGACCGACGGAATTGCTGAAAATTTGTCGAGATATCTACAATGAAAATCTGTTATTCCCCTATTAATAACTTTAATTTTAGTTCCAAAACAAATATTTTCGAAAATCATTTAAAAATTACGACTACCCACACCCAATCACTGACACTATGTTTATGCCAACATAAACTAATAGAAAAGAGTAGTTAGAGCAAGCTTCCAAGGTGTTAATAACAACATACCTACATACAAAATATCCACCTACCTATAGGTACTACCTACAGCTCTTTCCGTTTCTCGCCTAGTCTATATTGAAACCGACGATTATTGATCGAACCAACGCGCATTCTATTTCCAGATTTATAATAAAGTTCCAGTTAATTTACCCGCCTGGGGTGTGCAGTGTGCTTGGAGAGGAATCAATGATATTTTTTTACTTATAAATAGATGCTGTGGCCAATTTTTCTATGTACGTCTTATTTTCATTTAAATTACGATTTGCTTCTGATTATTATATTTTTTGGCATTGTGCTAAAGCGATTTTTGGCCAGTTTTAAAAAAATAAATAGTTAACAAACAAAAGATAATTTTAATTAAAATTTTCCGCTTTTCAACAAAAAAAATTAAGCATTTTCACGTGTTATGACGTCATATACATACATTTAGACGTAGATACCGTGTCATTTGACACGCTTTTAAAACAAAAGCGTGTCAAATGACACGGTCGATATGAAGCGTGGCATCATATTTTTCCTATAAAGTATAAAGAGCTGTAACCACAATATCATCAACTGTTTATTATTTCGACATAACGTGATGAGAAGGTTCATGGTCAGAGCGCTTGGATAGTTACAAAGAGGTGCTGGTTCAAATCTCACGTAATTTTTTTTATACGTTTTCCAAAAAAAGTTTTTTTTTTGCTAAATGTGGAATAACATTTTAAAAAAGTTTAAAATGTTTATTATCTCTTGTTTAAAGTAAGGCGTACCTAAATGTGTGCTTATTTAAATATAATAGTAAATTCTGTAATCGGGATTACAATAACACGACACACGTAAATTCCCACAGACTTTGAACAAATTACATAAATTGAGGGAAATGTTTGTTTTTGTGGGAAGTAAAACCACAAACAATACACAAAGTAATGGGTATTATATCAACATTTATATTGGTATTGCTTACAATAATATTAAAATAGGAGGAAGCAGGTTCGCCGGGCAGAGGAAATCTAGTATTAAACCCCGTTCCCATTTTCCACCGAATTTTCGAGACATTGCGTGTTGAGTAGCGTAACTCACCTACACACATTGTCTAATTACAAGAGTGAGAGGGTGAAATCAAGTCATTCTCCTGAGTGGGAACTGACCCACTACTGTCACGGTTGTAAATTAGTCGCTCCACCACGATGGCCTTTTTATATAAATAGATTAAGAAATAACATTTAAGACAGATATTTTAAACAAACATAAGAAATCTATAAATATCAATATTTTACGCACATTTGCGACAAATTATGAAACAAGGTTATAAGTTTTGTTGAAAGTAAAATTTGGACAATACTATATTATAATTGCGTCAAATTCTATAGCTTTGCCAAATTATTCTTATTTTAACTTTTTCACCTGAAAGTTATTGAGGCCATTTAGAGGGGGCTGTAAAAGCGGTGGCGATGGCGTTTAGAAAAGGGCGGCGCTGAGTACGCTACTTAACAATCGATATCCCGAAATTGGTTGGAAAGCGGAGAACAGAGTCAAGAACACCAGAATCTCTGTTCACCCAGCTAAGCGAAAAAAAAATCTAATTTAATACCCGTAACCACAGATTATACATAATAACGTTAGAAACTTAAAAAAAATTAAACACTTAATTATACGAAAACGCGATAAAAATCCATTAAAGAGTAGTTTTACTTAATAATATAATTAGCATTTACCTATAAAGATTTAAATTTATGTCGATCGTAATACATTACTAAATATCAACGCCCTTGTAGCGTAGTTCTAGGATGTCACAATTATAATATAAAATTGTACGTAATCGTTTTGGGTTCAGATTACAATATAAATATTTAAGCACTTAGTTCCAGTATTTAATAAAAAACCGTACGCAAAGAGAATAGAGAAAAAATGGATATCTCTGCCGACACCATGATGAACCAATTGCGTTAAGATGAAACAAAGGTTTTGTGACGTAGTGGAACAGAGGCTGACTGTACAAGTAAATGCGATGATTGTGGGTTCGATTCGCATTTGGGAGAGTGCTAAATTAAATTCACTGCTTTTATGGATCAAGTTTAAATTAATTTCTTTTTATATGTGTATTAAATTAATGTCACTGGTCTTATGTATCGGCATACTTGTATAATTCGGTTGTAAGAGAAGAATGCAGTGTAATTAAACTATATATATTCTGCCTACCCTAAATAAAGAGTAAATAAGTATAGTATAATACTATCGACGAGTCGTGACCGCCCTGAAAATTGATTTGATTTTAGGATAGAATTAGTGTGATTATTTTATTTCAGATTGCTCAATGCTCAAAAGTTTTATAAGGATAACTTCAAAGCGGCAACGACTTACTGGCTATATTGTAAAATTACTTACAGTAAATTTCTCCGGCGAACTAAAATCTTCATCTAGGTATATTTTAATCTTGTCATACAGTCTCAACTCTGGACAGTCGCAGAGTCGTTGCACAAAATCTTGCACATATTGCATCGACTTCTCGTATGCTTTGCCGCCAACTTCTTGCAAATGCAAGGCAATAAACTTGGGATCCATTCGGGAAACCGCTTGAAGAAACTCCGACGTCCATATTGGCAGCATTACTGATGGCTAAAACAATAGTCAAATTAAATATTTATCGAAATATTTTCATATTTTGGTAGAAAGGAAAATTCTTTTTATTTTTGTTTATAGAAAATATCAGAGAGGCCAGTCGTGGCGCAGGAGCGCAACCGTGTGACTGTAAGCGCGACAGGTTATGGTTTCGATTCCCACTCGAGGAAATGAAATATTTAATATTTTCATTTCCCCGCTCCGTCACTCAACACGCAATACCTCTGGAATTCGGCGGAAAATGGGCAATAGACTATATTAACTCTAGGTTCCCTCTGCCTGCCCTGCTGTGTGCGGGATACAGTGTGAAGCCAAAAAACTTTTAATTATTTATTTTGTTACATGGGGGTGCCAGTCCTGTGTTGAACCAATGAGAGTAATAAAAATTGTGAACTGATTAATGCTATGTTTACATATCCTTCTCTGTTAAGAAATATAACAGTAGTAAATTCATACTTATTATTAATATATTTTCTTACAAATTACAACTAACACAATAATTAATAAAAGATTTATTGAAATATTTAATGAAAGCAAAACTTTTCTCACAATATAATCATTATAATGACTTAGTTATATCAAAAATTAACTCAAAAGATTTAAAAAATTACAAAACTATTTAAAATAAATAACAAGGAAAAAATCTGATGTTGAACTACAAAAAAATGTATAATTTTTTAACATATGAGCAATTATTTTTGTTTTCCTGTTTGCGTGAATCATTGTATGAAGTTTGATTGACTGTTGATAAAGTCCTGACATTATTACTGTTTTATAAAAATTAATACAGCATCTGACTGTTAATGTGAGGGTTATACATTTGATACCCACTCAGAAGAATTTCATATTTCCATATACTTGTTTTCATAACAGGCAAAGCACTCTAAGTGCAATGACTTGAAAGACGGGTGGTGCGTGGGGAACAAAATGTTCTTTGTTTCTTGTGCTCTACACTGCTATTGTGGGGTATAATGTGAAGTTTGAAAAAATATATATTCAAAATGTACATACCTTATGGATACATTGCTTTTTAAGGTATTCAAAAACATAATAAAAGGTTAAAAAAGTTGTAAGTTTAATATATTTTACAACAACTTGGTTTCATATTTTATGAAATTTTATGTAATTTTTTTAACTTTCATTTGATGTGAATTGAAGAGTTATATATTATGTTATTATATATTATGACATTTATCTTGAAATTGATGAACAAATAAAAATTCAAAACATAAGATCTATTATAACAGGCATGAACATTGAATTCTATTAATTAGGCAGATTTTTTATTTAAAAAAGGTAATGTTATCAAAGTTTCAAGGCTTCACTTAAAAAGAAGCAATTTAATTTATGTTAAAATAAAGCAATGAATGTATGACAAAATATGTAAATTATATTTAATTATAGTTATGGGGAATATATTCAAATTACTTTATAATGATAAGGGTCCGTGATTAGTTTCATTTTTTTTATTAATAAAATGATTTTGAATTAAAAATATTTTGTGAAATTTGGTGATTATTTTCATTTAAATATCATCATTTAGTGAATTTTATCAATTCCGGAACTCCATTTTATTATTAATTAATATATTAGTAATCAATACCATGGATTGTGTTAATAATCACTTTAAGAAAAAAATATTAGCAATTTTTGATATTTGGACTGTTTTCTTTCAGCAACTAAGATTTGCAATAACTAAAAATGTTTTTAAGTCAATATGAGTGGAACTTTGCACACATTATATAAAGATATATCTCTTGGTAAGACAACTCTTGAGGTAAAGCATGAGTTTGAGAGATGGTGAAAATGAGGAACAGAAAATTTATAAAATATAGTATTGTATAAAATTAGTTGAAAATTGAACTGGCTAAGTGAGCGTGACAAATGGCAAATTGCGTGCAATGACATGAAAAACACTTGTTTCAAAATTAGACCAGTGTCACATGCGCAACGTTTAATTAATATAATGTAGGTAGGCATATATTATGTCAGGCATAGTACGTGAGGGCGACAATTACGTGATTTATTGAGACAATACTTACGTCCTCGAAAATGGATCCTACGTTGGCGGTCACAAGCAACAACGGCACTTTATCCGAACCCATTTTTTTAAATTTCAACATCCCGATAAAGTAATGAAAACAATATCGCCCGGAAAAATAATTATTTATATATTATATTCTGACGGATCGGTAAAATGGGCGCGTAAACGCCCAACGCGCGAGTCCGGCTGATAACATTATTATGGTGGCAAATATTATTTTATTCTCTTAAACAATTTTTATCCGATATCGCAAAATCGCCCTCCTCGCCCTTTCAAGTATATGACATTTGTAAATGAATGAATGGATGACGTTTAGTTTTATGTGCAAACTACAAAATATTCCATAGTATACAATAATAAAATGTTATATCCATTTAACTGATTTTCTTGTGTATTAAATAACTTTAAATATATAATTAATTAATGTAAAGATTTTCGAATGTTAAAAAATTACATATTTCACATAAAAAATTGTTTTTAGGCAAAAATTTAGTGAGTCTGTGCCCGTAGAACGGACCGTAACACTCAATACAAAAACAGTCTGTCGCTAACCAATGACGTCGCTCGTACTTTACGTCACACCCAGTGTTCAGGGACGTACTCGCTTATTTTTATCGTAAACGTAAATAAATGGGAAGTGAATCGTAACCGTTTGTCAACAAATACGCAGGTTAGTGACGAATGTATTTTTTTCTTTATTTATAACTTGCGTTCAAGAAATTCCAACGTTATAGTGTCTATAAACGTATGCGGAAGATAAGTTTTTTTCGTATTTTTATTTTAAATCTGTGAAACGATAGTCATTTATATTTTATTATTCTCAAAATATGATTATAAGAATAATGCTATTAGTGTTTATTAATGTTAATATGATTTTAGTATAAACAAATTGTACACAACTACAATAATACAACTCTGTAAGGCCGGTATCTTCTGCTCATGTGCGCTCGCTATTTTGTCTACAGCTGCACTACAGTCTAACCTTTAGCTGTAATATTTTAGCATGGAAATCGATAGTTTGACTATAATTGTAAATTAGGTCAGTTTCTTTCCACATCCAGCCACTGGTAAGCAATGAAACATCTACACTATATTTAGCACCTTTTGACTATTTAAAAATAAACATGCACATTCGTAATAAAAAAATAATATTTAGAAGTAAATATAAATAAGAAGCGCTCAAATTTATTATTATTTTGTATAGTCAAATTATACAAAATCTTTACGTAATTTGTGTTATTTTTATAAGTTATATTATCGTAAATTTTCATCTAAATTTGTTTAGTAGATTTTGGGTAAAACAGGAACAAACATCCATCCATCCTCGCAAACTTTCTTTCACATTTATATAATATAAGTAAAATTAATTTAAATTTGTTTCAGGAAATGATTTTGACATTGTTTTGTTTTTTATTATTTACAAAAGTGTCATTAGGTCATGTTTACAATGCGGTCGAGACGGAAATGTTCTCCATACCGATAAGTCCTAATTTATTTAACTGGACCTATCAAGGTGAGTCTAATTAACGTGATTTTTTTGTTGTTTTGATAACCACTTTTTTTTCTTTATTACTTATTTTGATTGTTTTACTGTGTGACGCACATGCTTAATTTTAAGCTGCCTTATTAGGAACATGATGTTTGTGGGTACGTTTTTTGTTTGGATTAAGATTTTTTTATTTATGAAAAATTGTTGATTTAATTGAAGCTGAAAAAAGACTTTCATTATTTTAAAGATATTCTTTCTGCAAATTTCCCATGATTCAGAAGACACATACATGTAGAAAAAAGATAGTGTTTTACTATTTTTTATCTGCTATATTTAAATATGACATTTAAAAGCAGTCTTTAATCGGAAAATAACAAAGTTCACTGTTGGAAGCCATCCACGCGTAATATTTTTTCATAAGCTTATAAATTCAAAAGTGAGTTATATATGAAATCATAAATTTTTTAAATAAAATATCTTTAAACAAAAGTAGATTCGATATTTTGTTTAGTTTTACCCATGTTATGCATACAGTAGAGTACAAAAAAATATTGGGAAAACCACTTTTAGCGTAGAATTTTCGAGGTCTTGCTTGTTGTGCAACATGTGTGGGAGAAATTCAATTACCTTTGGTACTTTGCTTCCATTTATTCCTCTGAGAGGGGATCAAACCCACGACTGGGGTTGTCTCACTTTGCCCCGAAGGTGCCTCCTTATAATAATAACTTTAGTTTTATTGCTAAAATTATATATTGGCTTGACTTTCAACAGAATTTGATCAGCAATATCGTTTCCACGCGTCTCTTATCGGCAAACCGGAGCTACCATCTTGGCTTCGATATATCTACAGTGGAAGACACCATTCAGGATTTATATTTGGTACTCCACCTAGGGGCACCGCCTCGCCGATTACTGTGAGTGTTTTAGTAATTTAGCTGGTTATTTGTATTTATTTTTTATTATATTTTCACTAGCCTTTAACTTTAACTTTAACTACTCGTTGCGTATAAGACATAGTATATATGGACATTTAATATTAATACATGATGTAATATAGTCGATTCCTTGGTAAGGTTCCTACTAGCTAGCGTGTTGAACCAAGCACTCTTCAGCACAAGTCAACATCGAGCCTATTTAATTTTGACAAGAGGCATGTCGGATTTCTTATTACATTTTTTCTGGTTTACGCTGTTTACGTTTACGCACATAGCAGGGTAGGCAGAAGAAACCTGGGAACTTAGTGTTAAGACACACCGTCCCCATTAAGACACTTCTGTTCCTCATTATCCGCCGAATTGTCAGACTCGTTATCAGAGCCAGGAAATGAAAATATTAAATATTTCATTTCATCGAGTGGTAATCGAACCCACAACCTATCGCGCTTACAGTCGCACGCTTGTGCCCCTGCGCCACGACTGACCTGGTTGCAAGACAGGAACAGATTGTAACAAATACAATTTTATTAAATTACGATAGCCATAATATGAGTAATCATGTAGAAGTCCAATGTAGTAGTAATTTGATATTTTATACCGCTAGCTGCATAACAATCGATCGACAGTTCATTTTCTAGTACAAGGTTTGAATGCCCTCATTCGTTTATTTATTTATGTTAGGTGTCTATTTAGTTTTTTTTTGTAAACGCCCTATTTTCATGGATTTGCTTGTACAATTTGAATTTCTACGTATAGTGTTTGTTTGCACTTCATTTATTGAATCGGATTTCTGTATTTTTTTTATATTTCTAATCTCTGGAGGCACCGCGTGTTAAGTTGCGCAACCCAACGCCGCGCTTTACCTCGTTATCAGAGCGAGAAATGAAAATATTTCATTACCTCGAGTGATAATCGAACCCAAAACCTGTTGCGTTTACAGTCGTGCGACTGCTTGTACCACAGCGCCACGACTGGAAAGATTAACATGATTTTATTTATATATTTTATATATATAAAATATAATTATTCCAGATAGAAGTGATAGGCTTAAACCGGCAGGATTATGAAACGAGACGAGTACTTTTAACTTTGACTATAGACCCCAAAGAAAACATGGCGGCACACGAAGTGGAATTGAAGATCGATAATCTCAATGTAGAAGATTTATTGGACGAACATAGGTAAATATTATTAATTAAGATATAANAATGCCTCCAGAATTCGGCAGAAAGTGAGGAACGGAGTATCTTAACACGAGGTTCCCTCTGCCTACCCTGCTGCGTGCAGGATACAGCGTGAAGCTGATTTTTATTTTTTATTTATAATTATTCCAGATAGAAGTGATAGGCTTAAACCGGCAGGATTATGAAACGAGACGGGTACTTTTAACTTTGACTATAGACCCCAAAGAAAACATGGCGGCACACGAAGTGGAATTGAAGATCGATAATCTCAATGTAGAAGATTTATTGGACGAACATAGGTAAATATTATTAATTAAGATATAATACTACTAACTAAAGAATATTTTGATAGCATAATATTTCTGAATAACTAATACTCTATGTAGTGTTGTGGCCCCGGGGCACAAGAGTGTGACTGTAACGCGACGGTTGTGGGTTCGATCGAGTGAGGCTGATTTAATTTTTTAATTTTTGATACTCTATGGGGACGTGTGAAAATAATCTAATAAGAAAAACATATTTCATAGAAAAATTTTGTTTTTCTCAAAACGAATCCTACAAACTGATACGTCAAGTTTATAAAATTTTTGAAAATAAATTAGCCGACACTTAAATTGTACTATAAATTTTGTTGACATTCTCAACACTTGCCGTTAGTAAGAAAAAAAAAATGATTAAGTGCGAGTCAGACTCGCCTCCCGAGGCTTCCGTACCAATTTCAGGATTGTAGGTCAACGGGAAGTACAACTCATAAAAGTTGGCCTATTTAAGTTTGCACTGACTTTGGATGAAATGAACTACAAGTATGAGTTTAATTGTATTTTCTATGACATATACATATTTTTTTATAACATTTTTCGGACATTTCCTTTTATTTGTATTGTAAGTTCTCACTTCGTACCAAATTTCACAACTGTAGTAAAACATAAGGGTTTTGATTACGCAAAAACGATGCATAAATGCTTATATCTTTTGATTGCGTTGCCTTTGATAGAAACATGAATTTTTCTGTTCTTCAAGATACTATAGATTTCAATACTTGATATTAATTTGAACTTGATACCTCCACGCGATCATCATATAAATGGTCTTGACAGACGGACAACAAAGTGATACTAAGTATTACCATATAAGGGTTCCTTTTTTACCTTATGAGGTACGGAACCCTAAAAACACCGGACAAGCGTGAGTCGGGCTCGCCCACCAAGGGTTCCATACAAAAATTGGAGGTCCCGAGCTTTTTCTGCAATTCAAGCAACGTTTAACCAGAGCCCTTTCATCTGATACCTCACTTGAACTAGCGGCATTAACACTAAATTTTTTCTCACTTTTAAGGCTATTATTTTTTTTATAATTTAACCACAAATAGATTTTTTTTTTCAGATTTTTCCTAAATTAGTACTACCTGTGAAATTTCATAATTCTAGGTCAACCGGTAGTACTCTATTATTTTTGATTCCCTTCATAGTGTCGAAATACACGTTTTTTGTGATATAAACAGCCATATCTCTTTTTTAAGTAAATGTAGAAATACGATTTTTTTTATAAAATCATCCCATGATTAGATATGAGTAGAGATACGCCGAATATTGGTTCGGTATATATATCATCTTTTTCAATATCGTCGTCCCGTATTCGGCCAATATCGTATTCGGCCGTATTATTCGGTTATGGTGCCCAATACATTGGGTTCGATTATTTTTATTTAATTATTATTATAAATTAAATGAGTCTCACTTAATGCTATGTCTATCTCCTTCGCATGAGCGCAGCGGTGCCAAACTGGACACGCATATTCACTCGCAGAGAACGATGATATATATACCGAATACCAAACGAATATTCGGCGCGTCTCTATACATGAGTATATGATTTCTATTTCAACTTGATATTTCGAACCACTTCTGAGATAAACGCTCTTGACAGATAGACAGACAGACGGACGGACAACAAAGTGATCTTGTATGGTTTCCTTTCTTCCTCAAAAGGTACGAAACCCTAAAAATTAATGATAAATTACATATTGGCAATTTTCTTTTAGAATGACACGTCTGAAAGACATATTAAGAGCAAAATTATGGACTGAAAGCAGCAAAGACTTGTACCCGACTTTCCTCGCGTCAGCTATTGATCTAGGGGCCCGACTACCTCTAAAACCCAGCGATGGAGAAGGGTAAGATAAGATCTTAACATTTAACAGCATATTTATAGATTTATAGAGGCCAATCGTGGCGCAGGGGCACAAAGTATAACTGTAAACGCGACTGGTTGTGGGTTCGACCCCCACTCGAGGAAATGAAATATTTATTTAAATTTATATTTCCATTTCGCCCTCTGATGAAGCCACTCAGCTCGCAATACTTTCAGAATTCTGCGGAAAGTAGATTCCCCACTTTCCCCAGAATTCTGAAGGTATAGTAGAATAGTAGTAGAATTCTGAAGGTATGGTAGAGTGTCTTAACATTAGCTTCAATCTGCTTACCCTGCTGTGTGCGGGGTACAGCGTGAAGCTAACTTAATTTTTTTTATACATGATGACAAACAACCAAGTTAGGAACAATTTTTTTGGTGAATTTATCGTTGTACATTTCGAAATCAGTAATAATTGGCAAGAATATTACGATATAATTGGAGATACGGCCTGAATATTTGTCAAATTTTACATACAATAATTATTATCTTATATGTTTTATATGATTCCATCTATATTGCACATGCTTCCATTGCATAAAATATATAATTACATTTATACATTTAATCCATAAATGCAACACAAGCTTAATAATAATAATCACATCGTCGTGCCGCAGGGGCACAAGCGTGCGACTGTAAACGAAACGGTTGTGGGTTCGATCCACGCCACTCAACCCACAATGCCTCAACAATTCGGCGGAAAGTGAAGTACGGAACTTTGCACTAGGTTCCTAGGTTCACTCTGTCTGGCCTGGTATGTGCGCGATACAGGTACCCTGTATAGCTAAAAAAATGCTTAATATGGAGAAGCAAAATTTTCACATGCTTTTCAACATGATCATCATGCATCATGGTACAGAAGGACAACCTCTTACTGTTAAAGCAATGATGGTAGATTCGAACCCTATGTGTAATGAACTGTTATCATTTCATTATTCTGAGGCGAAGCTAAATATTTTTAAATCCAATTGAACGAAAAAAAATTTTTTTATGTATTTGAAAATAGAATTTGTTATCATTAGTATAAAACGTAATACATTTTTAAAAAAACGAACTTGTTTATTATTGACTTTATTAAGTAAATTTTATTGTTTTTTATTATTTACTCAGTCTGGTGATTCGTCTTGGCTCTTCAATGCCGTTTTCATCAGAATTGAAAAGGTTGAGGGAAGAAGTTCGCCCACTGTCCCGCCTTCCAAGTTGTCCCAGAGAATATAAGAGGACGACTGTTGAAAGGTTATTTAGAGATGCTGGACTTACTTTGGATTGGTGTAATTTTGAATTGGTAAATATACTATTAATAAAATGAAATATAACAAAACATATCTGCATAGAATGCGGAATCTATTATTGCATNTCGTCGTGCCGCAGGGGCACAAGCGCGCGACTGTAAATGAAACGGTTGTGGGTTCGATCCACGCCACTCAACCTACAATGCCTAAACAATTCGGCGGAAAGTGAAGTACGGAATTTTGCACTAGGTTCCTAGGTTCACTCTGTCTGGCCTGGTATGTGCGCGATACAGGGTACAACTAAAAAAATGCTTAATATTGAGAAGCAAAATTTTCACATGCTTTTCAACATGATCATCATGCATCAGGGTACAGAAGGACAACCTCTTACTGTTAACGCAATGATTGTAGGTTCAAACCCTGTGTGTAATGAACTGTTATCATTTCATTATTCTGAGGCGAAGCTAAATATTTTTAAATCCAATTGAACTAAAAAAAAATTTTTTATGTATTTGAAAATAGAATTTGTTATCATTAGTATAAAACGTAATATATCTGTTAAAAAACGAACTTGTTTATTATTAACTTTATTCAGTAAATTTTATTGTTTTTTTTTTGTTTACTCAGTCTGGTGATTCGTCTTGGCTCTTCAATGCCGTTTTCATCAGAATTGAAAAGGTTGAGGGAAGAAGTTCGCCCACTGTCCCGCCTTCCAAGTTGTCCCAGAGAATATAAGAGGACGACTGTTGAAAGGTTATTTAGAGATGCTGGACTTACTTTGGATTGGTGTAATTTTGAATTGGTAAATATACTATTAATAAAATGAAATATAACAAAACATATCTGCATAGAATGCGGAATCTATTATTGCATTCAATAATAAAATTCTTAATATATTTTAATCATTACAGTACAACACAATTTACAAGCCGCGTACAACAGAGCACGTGGAGTACCTAACACCCCCGCCGCCTAACACCGCGCACCCCCGCCCCGCCCCGGCGGCGGGCGCGTGGGCCGCGCCGCGCAGGGGGGCCCTCCCCGCCGCCAGCGCGCCGCGGCGCCTCGCGGCCGTGCTCGCCGCCCCCGCACTGTTGTTGTTGTTGTGTGTTGGCGCTCTGTCAGCTGCCGTGTGTGCCAAATGTGCTAGGTGGGTACTCATATATTAGTAGTACTACTGTGTTAGCTTACTTACATAAATGATAAAAGGTAAGTGCTATATTAAAGAAAAACAAGATTTTGTTTCTTGGTGAATTCCTAGATATAGATATACTATTACACGTTATGGTAAAGCGCAATATTCACACTGCATATATATAGATGAGAATTACTAATAATATTAATAGTATCAGTTTGTTAGATAAATGAAAATTTGTGTATGTATTAGTAACATTTAAAATACGAAAAAGAAATCCGATTTTATTCTTAGAGATTTCTTAAAAAGACTTTCGCGTATTAAAGTCCAATAAAATATTGAAACTAATTTGAACTTTTTACTTTATGTAAGTATTGGTTCTATACATAAATATTATCTGTAAATAACTTATTTATTGAATTTATTCTGAATTGAAAATTGTATTTGTAAAAAAAAATGTACCATTTTCAGGCGTGATCCAGTATCAGAAATGTTTTTAGACGAAATTTATCATGTTTGTGAAGATTATAGAAATCGAAGGTTTGACTTGGAAAACTATGATATTTAAAAATATATAATAATTAACAATTTTACTAAAAACATGTAGAACGACATATTGTTTACTAATGTAATAGTTATATTAACAATTTTTATTAACTAAACTGAGTGAACAATTATAAATCAGAAAAAAAGTCGTCGAATTTCAATATTTAACGTTTTTATATTTTATAATCTATTAAAGTAGTCAGTTTCATTCATTACATTTTATAAACACTAACTGAATAACTAATTATAATGCATTCTTGTTTAGCGTTCGGAAGTTTTAAAAATAATAGCATGGATGTTTTGTTTTAAAGATAACATATTTTTAAAAGAATATGTAGGTACTTATGTCCTATTTTATGTCTATCAACTAAATTATTTAAGGTATAGAACTAAAATCATAAGCAATGAAAATGTAAAATATTCAAATATAAATTATTATATATTTATTTCTTTTTAGAACTCAAAAAGTGGCAAAAGTAGAAATATGTAGATACGGAACTGGCAACACTGAACAGACTCAAGCAGATAACACCAGTCATAAAAGTTTGGGAATCAGGTATGGAACATTTTATTGTATAATTATATGTACAGCATAAAACGATTAGATTGTGTCACAATCTGGTGAAACAGTGTCTCGTTGTGGGTTCGTTTCCCACTCGTAGGAATGAATTGTTTAACGTTTTCATTTCATTTTATTTCAATTCATTTAGGGTAGGCAAAGGTAACCTAATGTTAAGACACTCCGTGCCCCGTGCCCTGCCGAGTTCTGGAGGAATTATGTGTTGAGTGGCGGAACTCAAGCCGCGCTTTGCCAGAGCAAGGAAGTAAAAAATATTAAACATTTCAGTTCAGAACCACAAGTATGCCCTTGCATATGACCACATGCCTCTAAAAAGTTATTAAGATTAAGAATTAAAGAAATATATATAGAATTGATAAATTATATAGGAGTAGTATGGCCAATACTTAATCTCTTACTCAAAAGTGCCTATAGGCGCCGGTTCAAATCGTTGCCTTATATACGAATTTAAGTACAAAATATATTTGTATTTTAAATAAAACAAATCTTAGTACTTATTTTTCTCATATAATATTTATCATTTCAGTCCGAACAACAGTCTAACTCGGCCGTACAGTCCAAAATCAACCACAAATTTAGCTGCAAATTACAATCGCCCACAACCGCCGCCATATTCTACAAACTCCCTACACCATAGAAAATGTGACAAAGGCAGACATACACCCGAAACTCGTTCCCATTTAGCTTTAGAAGAATCGCTGAAACTGCTAAACCAAGCTAATATAAACAAATATGATGATATATGCGATAAAATATTAGATTTGACTGACGGTACTGACGACTACGTGCCTATAATGACTGATACAAATTATATTAAGCCTGAAATTGATAATGTATCTGAATTGGCCAAATATGCTGTGGGCCCAATTTGACAAGACACTGACGGTTCTGAACCACCCGTTAAAACTTGGTTTTGCTAAACTTTTTTTACAAATAACTTGTCTTTTTTAGCTATTTTTGCTAATAAAAGTAATCTTTTTGCTAATAAAAGTAATTTTTATTTATATGTTGTGTGTGATTTAAAATGAGTTCAAAGCTAATATAATAACATAATCGGGGTGAATTTGTTTAAAAAAATATTTGTATTTCAGTTGATTACATATTATATATAACTTGGGAAGATTAAAATTGATGAATTTAAAAAAAAAAATTATATTACTTAAAATGTTTTGCATCAGGCCAGTCGTGAAGCAGCGGCACAAAGTGTGACTGTAAACCGACTGATTGTGGGTTGGATCCCCACTCGAGGAGATGAAATATTTACTTAAATTTATATTTCCATTTCTTCGCTCTGGTGTAGAGGACAAGCACGGCGTTGAGTTCTGCCACTCAACACGCAATGCCTCCAGAATACGGCAGAAAGTGGAGAACGAAGTGTCTTAACACTAGGTTCCCTCTGCCTACCCTGCTGTGTGCGAGATACAGCGTGAAGCTGATTTTATGTTTTGCATTGTTACTTAGCAAATACAAACAGTTTTAAAATACTTATTCAATATAAAATGTTGAATAACTGTTTCATTTATATAAAAAATCCTAAAATTGTGAAAACAAATGATCTTACTAATTTCTACAGAGTTACGCTTTTATAAAACAACACGAAACAACGATAGATATTTACTTATTTAAAATATAACTAATAAAATATATAACTAATTAATTAAATTACAAATAAACCTAATAACAAAAGTCGTCGTGTTTATTATATAAGATTAAATAATTATAGAAAATTAGATTATTTTATTCTTACACATTTAACATGGAGATAGGAAAATGGAGTTTATCTTCTTTGAATATGCCTTCTAGAAGGTTGTTATTTGACTTGACTTTCAAGTATCATTTACATTGTATTTATTAAGAGCAACTAAATATATATAAGTATCTCAGAAAATGTATAATAATTTAAGTTAAATTATAATATAAATGCCATTGAATTGAATACACACAGTAGCTTATTGTACAAGAATCAAATTTATTATAATATAACATCATTTTTATACCATTTTCTTACGAAAATTTTAACTTGCTAGTTGTTTATTGTTCGGAAGGCTTCATTCATACATAATATTATGAAATGTTTTAACCTTATTTATATTTCTGACCATATAAACTTAAGATTATGTAAAATTAATGGCAATTATAACTTTAATTTGACAGAACTGTGTGTATGAAATTTCTTAGCATATATAATGTTTGTAGTAATTTTAGCTTTAACTAATATATAAACACTAACACCTCTTAAAGATTTGTAGTGAAATTCTAGTCAATATATAATATATTTAATGTGTAAGAGTAATTGTAGTAAAGTCTATTACTATTAAAACATTTTTTAGTCAAATGTACTTAGTCGTTGAATAAAGTAATTAAAATGTAAAAAATAATCTTATTATTTACATTCCCCTTGAAACGCTATCAAATAATTAAATAAAGTATGAAAGATCCATGTGAAGTGGACAGGTAAAAAATGTTAATTTTAATTGTATAATGTATGTACCATATTTTAAGTTTTTAACTTAAAGACAAATAAATAAAAAGAACAAGGTAATTTCATCATTTATTAAACAATCAACACTGAGATTACATGGTTTGTTCTAACCTAGAAATTTAACAATTATTTCTAGAGATCTTCACTGACAATAAACGACAAATACTAATTCGTTATTTTTTAATAAGATTTTTTGTCTTTGACATTGTATCTTACATAAGTAAAACAATCGTAGCTTTATCGAAATAACAATATAATGTTTTATTAATAAATTTAAATCTCAAAGTATTCCCTATTGTTTATAAGAAAACAAAAAAATCTTTTGAAAAATGGCAACTCGCCAAGAAACTAAAAAATCATTTTTTAATTAGATTATGGGTTTTGAAATACTTTTTTCAGCTACACAAAACTTTTTTTTAACAAATTATAATTTTTCTTTTATGTTTATTACCGACATACGTGCCTGAGGACGAATTTATTATGAATGTTCAGAAGACTATGAAATGTTGCCTTATTATATTTTAATAATTATTAATATTAGGTATAACTTATAATTTCAATCATACTGACCAAAATTTTCTAATATACTAGAAATAATATATCCTAGTTTGTACTAAAACTAAATACAACTAAAAACGATTATCACAATTCTCATAAGAAATACAATTACAATATTAAAATAATTCGTTATTAATATGTTGAATGTGATTTATTATTATCACAATTATAATAAGAAAATTTTAATAAACTTTTACTCACGTAAAAATTTGACCAAAAAAAATCTTATTCTATTTATATTACGATGAATAGGTACGTTTTTGGTGCATCTTAAAAATAAAACTATTTAAAAAAAGGAATTCGTATTTAAAAAACTTATAATTTTAAAATTGTGTTGAGCTTTATGAACATAAATAAAGCAGTAAACAAATTGAATTTATTGTCAATGTTTTTTTTGTTTGAATGCTTAGAGACGTTAATATACAATGTAATTTAATTATATAATTTTATTAGATTCTTATTAGATATATATAATCAAAATAAATGAGGTAATTATAACTGGTATAAAACAACTGGTTGAAAATCAAATTAAAAATATAAATTTGTACTATAATTATTTTAGGTTTTGTATAAATCTAAAATCTTAAATAATAAAATAAAATTAATGTTATGGAAACAAGGACTGGATGTGTATAGAGTTGTTCAGTAAAAAAAGAAAAATTTGAAATCTTAAACTACATAGATGTTTTTAAATAATTTCATATTACCTACACATTATTTTTCTAAAATGGAATGTTGAAAATATTTGTTTTTAATAAGCTTAATTTAAGTTATGAAATTAATAAATAACATACAATCAAATAAGTGTTGCCTCGTTCCAACTAAAGCGAGATGCCCCAATTTTCATGAAATGTACACACACTGTGAAAAATCTTTTTAATTTTTTACTTTTTATAAATTACTGAAAATCTTAGACATTCTTAAGACTGGACTATCTAAACTAGGTACAGAGTAAACTAAACAGTTATTGTTTTAGTTATAGTTTTGCCATTAAAAAATATAATATATTTAATATCTTTTAAACTAATTGTCACTTAATAACTGGATAAGTAATACAAACAACTACTATATTATACCCCGCTTTCGGTGAAATAATCTCATTTCTTTACTTTAACATCTCGCTTTTCTTCAAGGTAAAGTTTGGCAACGCTGATCTAAATAAATACTTATAAAAGTACCCATAAAGTAATTTTTTTGCGACATTCGCTAAAATTTTGTTTTAGAATATATAATCATGAAATATTACTTAAGTAATATATATCAAAAACAATTAAATAATCTTCACATAACAATGTATTGTTAATTTAGAAAAATTAGCAATTTTTTTAAATAATTAATTTCATAACATAAAAAGTATAAGCATGTCATAAAAAAATTGGTTAGTTATAATAATACAAATTTTCTTTTTTTATTCAACTGTCTTCCAACAGACGACCGCTCTCATGTCGTCGGGGGCTCGACCGAAAGTCCTTTCGCCATTAGGATCGACATATTGGTTTATTTGATAGTCGAGTAGTGTTTGGAATCCGAGAACATCTGTGCCTAGTTGCTGTAGAATTTTAATCTTATTATATATTATTTTATATAGATAATCAGTTCGAATATACTCGCGACGGTTGTGGGTTCGAACCCCACTCGGTTGTATGAATCATTTTTATTTCATCACTCTGGTAACAAGGCAAAGCGTGGCGTTGAGGTCTGGCACTCAATTTGCAATGTCTCGAAAATTTTGTCGTATGTGAGGAATGGAGTGTCTCATTGCTAAGTTCCCTTTGCCTACCCCTATATATGGGATACAGCGTGAAACTAAATATATACATATAAAAAATAAATATTATTATTATAATGATGTACAAATATATTATATCAGAGGATTTAATCATCCGTATTTTTTTTGTTTCTATGTTGTTCTTAAAAATAGAGTTTAATCGGGCACAGTAAATAGACTATACAGGTTGAGTGAATGAGGGCTAGAGAGGCTCTTATCAATGTCATATGTATGTTTAAGTACTTGAAGGACTGAAAGAGCCTTCCCAAATGTCACTTCGGTGTTTGAAGATTTTTCAAACTATTACTATAAAAATATAACTAACCTGCGTCAAAGGACTAGTATTAGTAGTAAATACTCCTTTGAATCTCCTATCTCTGGCCACTCTCTCCGTCGCTAGTTCCAGCGCTTGTATCGCGGAGACGTTGTCCTGAGCTGATAATTGAGAATCTGTCGCCATCATGAACGAATGGAGGATTGCGCCTGAAAAGGTAATTAATAATCAATACTTCAATTATTTTAATTTTTCAACAAGAGTACAAATATTTGAATTTTATTAAGCTTAGGATAGCTTTACAATGTCAAAGTGCCCGTGAATAAACAATTCACGCAATGCTCTTCGGTGGTGGTTAATATTAACTTTCACACGCAATAGAAAGAATATTTTACAAGTATTTTTTGTATCTTCTATTTTAAGAACTATTAATATATACAAAGAATAATCACTAATCGTGATTTTTTCCAAAAAATTACAAACATTTCTAGAATATAACAAATTCTAGAATATACATGGGGGTGAAATGGACAGGTACTGAGGTCCTCTACCCATAGGCAACTTTTGATCTGTCGAGTGTCGATCGCGTTACATTATGTATATGTATATGGCTATAGCGTCCGTCGTGGCGCACCGACAAGCGTGCGACTGTTCTTGGTTGTGAGCTCGATTCCCATTCCCATGATTGGGGTAATGAAATAAGATTTTAATATTTTCATTTCTTCGTTCTGGTGGAGCGAGAAACGAGAACGAGGCAAAACGTGGTGTTGAGCTCCGCTATTTAACACGCAATGCCTCACGAATACGTTAAAAATGGCGAACGAAAATGTAATAACAGTAGTTTCCCAAGTCACTTCTGCCTACCCTGCTACAGCGGGATACAGTGTGAAGCTAAAATAAATAATTTAAACTCACCCTTCCCCTTCGGCAACACAGCATCTCTCACCGACCCTTCAACAAACTCCAGGAACGTCATGATCTTCGCGAGCCCTCCCCGCAGCGCGATGTCGGGCTCGTCGCGCGCGTCAAAGTTCAGAGCCACTGCTACGGGGGTCCCGGACGCTGCGCGATAAACGATCATTTATTTATATATACAGGGTGGAAGTGTCAGCGCTCCTTTTACGGAAACAGCATATAGGGTAAAATATTTCAAACCCATACCTAAAGAAATTAATCAAGATAACTCAGCAGTTTAGACGTAGGATTTTTTTCATTTCCCGATTTTTATCCAAACTAGGCTTGTGTCGGTCATGATTGACCGAAACAAATGATTGCAATCACGAGAAACGCGTGATTGATTCTGTCACTAATAACGAAATGACCCGTTCAAATGATCGGTGATCATATACAACCAATCATTATCAAATGAACGGTGGCGGCCATCTTATACGACAACCAATCATGAACCGCGTATTTCGGTCATCGGTCAAATGACCGAACTCAAACAAATGACCGAGATTTGATACGCGACCGATGATTGGCCGCTGTGGCTTTTCGATCTCGGTCACCAGTATTGAAATTTGACTAACGTTCTTCCTAAACCGTTCGGCGCGGCGCTGCGTACCTATAACTTATAATATCCGATATTATTTTTTA
Source organism: Heliconius hermathena (assembly GCA_013403705.1). Taxonomy (NCBI): domain Eukaryota; kingdom Metazoa; phylum Arthropoda; class Insecta; order Lepidoptera; family Nymphalidae; genus Heliconius; species Heliconius hermathena. Next base: position 787,946 of record JAAIXJ010000108.1, read on the forward strand.
TATCGATAATAAAGTTTTCAGAAATGGATATGACAAACGAATACTAAAATATAACAACTATGAGTAACTATTATGATATATTTATATTACAAAATTTGGAACGTTTATAAATCATTAGTAATTATTTATATTTAATGTATTAAGCCACTCAACACGCAGTGCCTGTAGAATTTAGCGGAAAGTGGAGAACAGAGTGTCTTAGAGCATTATGTACCCTCTTCCTACCCTGCTGTGCGCGGGATACATCGTAAAACTGATTTTGTTTTATTTATATTTTTATTTATATGTTATTTGATATAGGATATTTAGATTTAGATATTGATATGAAATAAGAGTAATAATAGATAATAAATAAAAAATTCTTTATTGGAACTCGTAAAAGTACACATCATAGTTTAGTACGATAATGGCTGCTTTAGTTCGAAACTGTGTTGCAGCCATTAAAGCCCACCTCCACAAAATCGAGATGATAATTAAGTTTTCAGTTTGGCGACAATGTAGGCAAGAGTCATTCGAGTGCGACAGAGACAGTATGAAAACAGGAATAAAATATATCTAAAATATAATAGAATTAGAGTCTATTTTTGCTGCACGTTTCAAAGTTAATATTTCTTACTTTTTAGCAGTTTGAATTAACTTGAAAGATATCTCAATTTATAATTGCAATATTATTATTTTATTACAAATGATTTGTTTATTATTTACAGTAATTTGTAACAGTCATTTAGATAGTCTGTTAGCTTCAAACGATTCTAAGCAGATGGCGATGTCTGTTGGCTGTATGGAAATAGGTAAGGATTCAATAGATGGCGTTATATTAAAAGTACAAAAGTTACATAGTATAAAACAACGAATATTAAATGATAGATAAAAAAAATATTAATGCGTTTATAAATCAGTAAATCAAGACTAAAAGCCCTGATCACTATTACCAAATACTGCGATCCATTAAATATAAAGTGAAAAATAATGTAATTAATATAAAAACAATAAAGTAATTAATACATATGATGAGAAAAATAGATATAATAATAAAGTAACAATGTCTACGGACCAAGTGTCTCTGGTGCTGATAAAAAAAAAGTCAGTCTAAGCAAAGTGCGAGTCGCTTCCTGAATACATCAATCCAATCGTTCGAATGAACGAATCATATGAACCGGTTCATTGTCACAACTGATCGAGATCGATATCAATCACGGAGATTGACCGATCGACACAAGCCTAATCCAAACCTTTGTTTCGTGTGACGCACACATACACATACTGCTACAATAATACTACTAAGCGTTGCCGATCTTCTACTTTTCATTCTACAACCCATAACCGAACGAGAAAGAACGATATTTCTCCTTCTTTGTCACGAAATTGCGTATTTTTTATAATAAATCTAAACAACGTTCAAAACTCTTATTAAAATTGTTTAATAAAATCCTACTTTAAGACAATTTATTAGATCTCCATTATTATGAAATTATTTCGAAATAATTCATGTTTATTAAACCACCCACAAAGTTATATTCAAAATTTTTAACACACAAAATGATATTGAATTACGATAGATAGGTACTTACATTTAACATTAGTTTTACATCGTCGTCGTCGCATTTTTCTTTTACTACCACTAATATTTTTATCATAAGTAATATTAAAAACTCCACATTTGTTTGTTTCTAATCTTAAAATAATGTATTTTTGATGGTACACTCAAATTCTGACACACAATAGTTTCACATTTAAGAGAAATACTCACTAATCACATGCCATATTCGTCACAATGGTAAAATTTATATTAAACAACATGCAAATAATTTAAAACACTTAATAATCACTCAAAATCTAAAGACGTCAAAATAAAGTAAACAACAAGACATCCGAGCCGCGAAGTAATGGTCTATTTACAGTGTAAATTTTACACATTACAGTCACAGATAATTAAAAACAGATAATAAAAAATCATTGTAATAGTTCTTAGTACATAAAAATGAAATTAAATTAGCTTCACGCTGTATCCCGCACACAGCAGGGTAGGCAGAGGGTACCTAGTGTTAAGACACTCCGTTCCCCACTTTCTGCTGAATTCTGGAGGCATTGCGTGTTGAGTGGCAGAACTCAACGCCGCGCTTAGCCTCAACACCAGAGCGAAGAAATGGAAATATAAATTTAAGTAAATATTTCATCTCTTCGAGTGGAGATCGAACCCACAACGAGTCGGTTTTGCAGTCACACCTCGTGCCCCTGCACCACGACCGGCCTTAGTACATGGTACTGCTATTATTAAAAATACTTCTCGAACGTACGTTTATTTTTTTTTATTCAGATTTTTATTATTATTTACATTTCCTTAATTATTTTGAAACAAAATCGTATAAAAATTAAATAGAAACGAGTCTTATAATGTTACACGGGAAAATAACAAAGATTACGAATACTACGAAAACTTAATACGAAAGAAATTGTTATTTAGATATTATTGGTAAATAGTATTGATAATTTTATTATTTATTTTTATATCAAATGATGACCATTAATTATAATACTTCTCGAACATACTTTAAAAATTTTTATTAACATTTTTAATATTATTTACATTTGTTTAATTATTTTGATACAAAATCTAGTCTTATAATGTTACACGGAAACCTACGAAAATTCAATAAAAAATAAATTATTAAATATTTAGAAATTATTTGTAATATAAAAATAGTATTGATAATTTTATTAATTATTTCAATATCAAATCATGCGTAAAAAGTATAATTTATATTTATTATGAACTATAGTGTTATATTAAGCAATAATTTGTGCACGATATAGCAGCACTGGGGCGAAACATAAAGAGGGCTAACTTTCGAATGACGTAACTGAATGCCACTTTCCGCCATGTTGTAATTAAAAATTTTAATATTTCGAGACTATTGACAACTTGAATTATTTAATATCTCTATTTATAAAATTGTATTGAAGGATAAATTATTGTTTGTAATAATTACATCTTTATTTATAGCTATTATGTGAAAAAAGACAATAAAGCATTACTGACTTGACTTGTAATTGTAACTTTTTAAGTAATGAGTAGTGGTCAACTGAGTCTAAATTAATATTTTATTATTTTTTCTTTTATTAATTATTATATATAAACGTAATTATTAAAATTTAAATCTTAAATGAAACCTAGTATCCAGATTTTGAGGTAAAATAATGATTTTTTAAAGAAGCAGAATTGGTTTTTTATTAAATAAAATAGTAATTCATATATCTAAATATTTACCTGTTTTACCCTTAGCGGAAATAGTAATGTCAATTTTATAACTTATATCATGAAATTGACAGTTTTAGTTTTAGTAGGAGGTACTTATAGTTTCCCTTTGGGTATATGTGTTCTGTGGTTTCGCGTTTTGCTTTGTAACAAAAGTACCTATACGTGACTTTCAGCCTGTCTTTTTAAATTATTTCGTTTTTTTTCTGTGTGTTTGTTTGATGTTTTAATTATTATTTGTATTATCATTATTTGTGTTTTTGTGATATTTACTTTATTAATTTGAACAGCTGTTTTTTTACTTTTAGTTAGTTTTTTGTTTTAAAATGGCGTATTCTCATTTTACTTCTGCGGAGTATATGGATATGATTTTAATTTATGGAGAATGTCGGCAAAATGGAGCTCTCGCATTACAAACATACCAAGAAAGGTATGGTAATAGTCGTAGATGTCCGTCAGATTATCGTACATTTGTAAAAGCTGTACAAAGGCTCCGAGAAAACCAACCAGTAGTGCCACACCAAGAGCGTGTTTCGTCACAGGAATTACCAATAGCCCGAGAAATTGAAAGTTTAAATTATTTCGATAGAAATCCTACGTCGAGTTTACGCACAACAGCCAATCACTTCCAAGTAAACCATTTTACGGTACACAAAATTTTAAAACAAAACAAACGTCGTCCCTTCAAATACACAAAAGTTCAGGCTTTATTACCACGAGACAAGCCTATCAGAGTAGCATATTGCCAATGGTTGCTAGAAAATGTCATCATCGACTCAGATTTTGTATTTAATATTTTATGGACTGACGAGAGCACTTTTACTCACAATGGCATTTGGAGTGAACAAAATTTACATCTGAGTCGAGAAGCTCAATACAGATATACTGTCAATGTATGGGCTGGAATTCATCGAAATAAAATACTAGGGCCAGTTTTTATTGACGGTAATTTAAATACTACGAAATTTTTAGAACTCATACGTGGCCCCGTAACAGAATATATCGACCAGATCCCCTTAGACGTATATCGTAAGATGTGGTTTCAGTTAGATGGAGCAGACTCTGGAGTGCTTGCTAGGAACACGCTCACGAGCATATTTGGAAAACAATGGATCGGAAGGTATGGACCTCGGCGGTGGCCTGCCCGTTCCCCGGACCTCACGCCGCTTGATTTCTTTTTGTGGAGGCAAGTAAAAAATGAAGTTTATGCGTCAGAAGTCCATACAGAAGTCGAGCTCCGGCAAAGAATTCAGTGTGCTTTTGATAAAATTAAAAACTTAGCCGCGCAGGGGGATCTACTGAGTAAAGTAAGGCATCATTTGTTACGCAGATGCAACTTATGTATTCAAAAGCAAGGGGGACACTTTGAAGATTTAAAAACCTAACTACTAATAAGTGGACAAATAAATCGAAAAAGTGATTATGTGTAAAGTGTATTTCTAAGTGTTGCGTTGATTTAACATCACTTCGCCGCCGTTAGCTACATAATCGTAACTACGCTAGTTGCTGCGACTCGATTTCTTGAATGAAGCGTGTGCGACGTTGCCGCTTTGACAGGTTAGTGGGTGGTTACTGTTTACGTTATTCTCTACAAATGGCGTTTGATTTCAAAACGATAATTTTATTATTTATTTTGTTTGAAAAAACCACTTCTTAATTTTTGGGAAAAAAATAAATAATTGTATTAGGCTTTTATAGAGTAGTTAAAACTGTGGTTTCATTTAAAGTGGTGCTGACACTTCCACCTTTATATGAGTTATTAATTAGACTCAGTTGTGTTATACTATTTTTTTCATTATTTTAACTTTTAACATAGTTAAAATGTTTATATTAGATGTAGATTCTGAAGTAAAATATAATATCTACCCTACATGTTTTTCTATTCCGATTGATAAACATGAAAATCATTTTTCATTGTGTTAAGATATGTATTCCTACTAACCACTACTATTACTAACTTTAAAGTGGAAGTCTTTGTAAATAAATTAAATCATAATTAATGATTGTTTTGTCTCTCTTTTCTCTCTATCTTATTTTATCATTACCACAGTAAAAACACAAAGCAACCCTATAACTTATAAATTATACCAATACAGTATCCAATAAAAAATATCACAATATTTATCTATACATTCAATAAAATTGTAAATTATTGTTGTCTGTGCATGAAAGATTTATGAGAAAATCTATTAATATTGTTGGAGATGTTTATGAATAATTCATTTAATGGAATTTTGACATTTTTATCAATGTTTGTCGGTTAGTCTGTCTTTCTGTGCATGTGTGCACGGTAATCTCAGGAACGGTTTAACCGATTTATATACAATTTTGATTATTGTATTTTGCAATCTTCCCTTAACATTTAGTATTACTTTTATTTAAATTGGTTCATAAATAAAAAAATATATTCATTTTAAATATTTAGTTTGTGAAAAATTACTACAATTCTTTAATTAAATTGGCCGACACTTTAGTTTTCAATGTATAGATGTTGTCTTTAAATGTTAGTTATTAAATAAGAACACAATACTAATAAACAAATAATTGTGTAGTTCAAGCGGGCGAAACCGCAAGCTCTTTAAGTCTATTTATAAATATAACTCACAATCCTCCAAAACAACACTCAAGTCGGCCACCAGCAGCGGCTCCCAGCAGGCGTCGATGCACATGGCGTAGTCCCGGGGTTCGATTTCGTGCCGTACAAATTGTTCCAATTCGGCCTTCTCGTAGAATGATGATACTATCATTCTGTGTAGAGGTGATTATGTATTAACATTATATTGATTATGTTTAAATTCAAAATAATATTAATTATTTTAAGTAATTTTCTTTAATAAGATTATTAAGAAAAAACGACGACGAAATGCTTTTAAAAATAAGATACCTATATGCCATTAAAAATGATGGCAAATTACAAAAAAAATGTGGTCCAGTACGAGTACTTGTCCTGAACCCTTTTTTATGATAGCTTTATGAGAGCTGATAAGCTCTTAAACTAATACTAAAGCTATTTTTATCCTGAAATTCCAGCGAAATCACGATTTATGCAGGAAAACGCGTTTGCCGTGCGGCGTGTGTTTGCAGCCTACCTCGATAGATGTGAAATAACTAAACAATTTTTGTATGAAATACGTCAATTCTTGCGAGCAATTCTCGAACAATTTAAGTTACGATGTATCAGGGGCATAACAGTATAGATATACTTATAAAAATAATTAATAAAATTTCCCTTAAATAATATAAAATAAATATTCGTACAGTAGAACCGGGCAAGCCGCGAGAGGGCCTCTAAAATATATAGAATTATTTCAAAATGTAAAAACTTACTCAATAACTCTCTCCTTGTGATCCTGCCTCATAGAGTGCACTAAAAAATTGTCACGTTCATTATGAGAAGAGTTCTCCGGATGTGTCGTCAGATGTGATAACACTTCTCCCAGATTCTTTGAACCCAGGAAGTCACTGATTTCTAAAACAAATTAAATATTTAAATAAATAATAATGGCATAGTAATAATAATAAAAATAAATAAGTTGATTTGAAGCCGTCGTGGTGCAGCGGCACAATGTCGAGATGGAAACACGTCGGTTGTTCGATTTCCATTCAGGAAAATAAATTATTTTAATTTTGTCGCTCTGGCTACAAGATAAAGCGCGGCGTTGAGTTCCATTCCTGATAAACGCTAGTATATTTGTTTGAACGTACTAATCTCATTAACTTCTTGTTTAAGCTCAAAAAATGTTTTCGTGTTAGATAATCCATTTATTTAGGAAGTCTACAGGGTACATTACACCATGTTAATCGTTTCAAAGTAACTCACTGTCCCGGAGCTGCGATCTTAGGCTCGGTCTTGTCAGCGAGCGGAGCGGACTCATTAAGGACTACGTAAGAGTAAACTAGGTGCATACTTGTATATTCACCAAAAAGTATTTGGAAAGAAGTAGCAGGAGCGAAGTAATTACGAAATAGAACGCTCTATTGGTGGAAGTGTAAACATATATCATTTAAAAGGACTTCCGCCTAAGCAATATCCGCTCATTTCCTTTTTGCTGTGGAATCTAAGTTAGTTGGTTTTATTTAAACATGCGAACAAAGCTGCAAGTAAAAGCTAGTGTTATTTGTTGTATATTAATAACTTAATATAAAAGAACTACTCACCAATATAATATCCCTTATCTCTCAATCTAGTAATAGTGTAAATTGAATTCAATGAATTTCCACCCAATTCGTAGAAACCAACTCTCACTGACATGACTCCTCTCACGGACCTCCCCAGCACCTCTCCCACAGTTTCGAACAACACTCTGGCTGAGTCCAGATCTTGTGGACTAATGCCTGTATAGTCCATCTCGAGGGGGATTTCTGCATCATCTGAAAGTTTATTAAAAATACACTTACTTATTTCGTGTAGGTAGTATATTGTAAAATTTTGTTGTATATGTAAAAAAATTGTATAGTCAAAATTTTCTTTTTAGGATTTTTTTATATGCATATATTGATATTTGTAAAAAAAATAAAATTAAAGTGGTTTTTTGCCTACTAGTCGAGAAATTGTGATTTGTAATTTCTCTAAATAAACCGAAAGTAAAAGGCAACAATAATCTCTAGATTCATCTATATAATCCAGACTCTGCGTGAAGACAGAAAAACAACATTTTATTAATAAAGTCAAATTCAAATTTTAAATATTTGATGATATTTGTTTTAAAACTAGTACTATTTTTCTTTTCAACCTTCAATTTAATTTGAATTTTTATTTGATGTGACTCACGATGTTTAATTTGATTTGACTCACTATTTTCTGGGCCAATGTAAAATATAATAAAACAGAAAGACAAAAGTATTTTTCTTTAATCATTGATTTACTTAGAATATTGATCATCAATCAGAATCAATGATTATTTAAATTTCAATTTGCTTTAATGATGATTATAAAATAATCTTTGTTATCCTTTTAATTTATTCCGTGAAAATATTCAACCTAAGAATTGTTTCTTGTATCAATTAAGTAATTAAAATTGCGAAAATTATAATAATTAATTTAAATTATCTACAATAGTTTGATAATATTAACTCAATAAGCTATAAAAAAGGTCTTTTTAATTAATTTGTATCTGTATTAGAACAAAATAATATTCCAATTAAGACAGTAACAAGCAATGGGGACATCATAGCTGTGCCGCTGTGAATGTAATTTGAATGTAAATGCGATAATTGTGGGTTCGATTCACAATTGAGGGATTGAGCTATTTTCATTTTCTTAATCTGGTCACAAGATAAAATGAGAAGTTGATTTCCCCTATTCAACAGGCAATTGTAACAACAGGTAACAATGAAACTTGGGCGGAGTCTGTTAAAGTTCATCCTGCTGTATATGGGACACTAAAACCTACAGTGAGTAGTTAAACATGATGAAAAATCATATTGTATAATAATACAATTTCAAATTACATAAAAACTTTTAATGTCAATAATATGTCATATAGACATTTTGCTATTAAAATGATATAGGAGATCTTAGGTAAAAAAATATATTTTTAAAGTTTGATCGCTAAAATAAAAAAAAAACGTGAATCTGCTCATGATAGATTCAAAGTGGTGAAAGCTTAAAAACATCTTTTATTTATTTTGTAAATATTATATATGTATATAAATTGTATTTATATGTTTTAACAAATTAAATGAAATCATCTTCAATCAACTATACACTGTACACCTGACCAAAGGCAATAACGTTTAAATTTTAAAAATGTTTTAAAACTAAGTTTTATAAAAAAAAGAAAAATTATAGCATGTATGTATATATATGAGTATGTATAATTGTATATATATGTATGTCTCTATATATTTCTTACCATTATTGTTAGTATTCTCATACATTTTCAACAGACCCTGTCTGTCCACTTTGCCGTTGACAAGTAGTGGAATCTTGTCTATTACGATTACCTAAAATTAAATATTTATCTGTTTAAAATTTTTAATATAATTGTGTTCTATGGATTTTTCCGATGGTTGTGGATCCACCAGACGACCAGGTAGGCAGAGGGAACCTCAGAACCTAGTGTTAAGATATCTCGCTTCTATTAAGACTACGATTCCTCAGTTTTTGCCCAAATTCTGCGCCGCGCTTTGTCTCAACACTATATTAAATAATTCAATTCTTCGAGTTTAAAGGTCCGAAGGTCGTGACCTGTCGAGTTTGCACGAGTCTTAGTGACTGGCCTCAACCACCACCAGATGATGCTTACAATAATTTTGGTAAGACAGTGCCCAATGTTAAAATAAAATAATATATAGTATTTAAAATATTTGCTGCCTCCTAATGTTTATAATTACTTAGACGAACTAATATATCACTAGATTTCTTCCTAAAAACGTAAAAAAATGAAGTGATATATGAAATTTGTTACCTGCGGTATCATATACTGCGTGAGAGAATTCTTCAAAGCCGCCTCAATATGGTGTCCGGACAGACGCGCGCTTTCTTCTATGGTAACAAACGCCAGTATTTCTGGATTTCCCGTTACTAGGCCGTAGCACAAGACTACACCTGTAAATAAGTTTTTTATATAATAATATATTAAATTATATTGTGGTGTGAACCTGCCTGGCTGTTTGTCTGGGGGGAACTAACCCAGAATTTTTACTAACAAATAGCTTGGAAAAATAAAAATACAAACATATCTGTGTACAGCAAAAGTCTAGACCTCACTTAGAAAATATCTCTAGATATGCCTGCGATAATAATAAAGTGTGTCTTTCTTCATCAATTTATTTATTAATGTTAGCTTTTTGGTGGTAATTTTTTTTTGGCTAATAATTATAAAATGAAAGATTTATAAAACTAAACACCTTACTTAAAATCTATTGTTGGTGTCGCTATACAGTGTCGATATCTAACTTAACTTTAGCTTTGCTCGTTAATTATTAACAGGAGTGAATGTTACTTAACCAAACTTATCTATAAAACTGGAATGAATAAAAATGTTGGTTTAAAGTACTAAGGCCCGTTATAAACCGCTCTCAATTCTGAGATCGATCTTGACAGTGATCTTGAGATGCCATTTTCATTGACAGATTATAATTTATGATATAAGATATACATTAAGATAAGATAAGATTAAGATTTCTTCGTATGAAGTTTACCCTAATTTGAGAAACAAATTTAAAATGATTACCTTTTTCCACGCCATTAATATTCTGCACAGCTCGTTCAACCTCAGTCAGATCGACTCTATGTCCTCTGATCTTCACTTGCGCGTCCGTCCTGCCGGCGAATAGGATCAAGCCCTTGTGCAAAATACCGAAATCTCCGGTACGGTATAGGCGACCGAAATCTGTATGGAAATAACATTTTTATTATTATTATTTTATATTATTTACACGTTAAATATGACTGAATAGAATATATTTTGCTAATATTACGTATATTAGGATTTTATTTGATTGTTTTCTTATAAAAAATAATAATTTTAAAGATTTAAATATATTTTTTAATGTTTTATTGCCGTGCAGAAATTGGAACTGTAGCAATAAATATATTTCTAATAAATGTTCTTTTTAATTGTAATTTTTTTATACGAATATTTCATCTCTTATTTTTCAACATTTGATTAGAACCAGCGCCTCTTTGAATGAGACCTTAGGTACTCTATCTATGTACGTAGGTTGATCTATTTTCTTTTGTATCTCCATTCTAAATAGTCGAATAAATAAATATCGTAAATTATGAAAATTATCTAAAAAGCCACACATACCAGGATGAGAAGCGTGGGGGTTGTCGCAAAATTTATCCGCTCCTTGTCCTCCGACGTATCCTTTTGCTAAGTTCCTCCCGGACACCCACACCTCTCCCGGCTCCGACTCCCTGGACGGATTCATCTCTTCGTCTAAGAGGTACACTGCACAGTTATCTAACGGTGCTCCTAAGAATACATGTGTTTTATCAGTTTGTACTGTATTATTTACTCCGTTCTCTCTCTGAATTCGATATAATATTTAAGTGTTGACTGGTGGAACTCTATGGAAGTATGAGGCATACTTATGATCAAATTTTGTTCTCAGTGTCTTTTTGTATTATTTATTGACATAATTTGTTTTTTTTTAATTGAAAGGCTCTACTGGCCAGTCGGGGCGAAGCCCCGAAAGGTTGTTGGTTCGATTCCCACTCATATTTTCATTTCTTCACTCTGGTAACTAAACATGACAAAGAGCGGTGTTAAATTCCACCACTCAACAAATAATTAGTCCAAAATTCGGCGGAAAGTCGGGAACGGGAACGGAGTGTATTAACACTAGCTTCACAGGTTACCTCTATGTACCCTGCTACGTGCAAGATACAGCGTGGAGCAAAAAAAAATCTATATGTAAAGTAAAATTAAATTAAACTCAGGTTAAGGCTCTGAGATGCAACCATAACATATACATACATTATACTCTTCATAATATATGATTCATTAGGTGTCAGAGATGCAAACACTCTGCTCTCTATTTTCCGTCTTGTCGACAAATTACAAAATAAAATGTATGTTATAAGTATAGAAATTGCTTTTCATTATAATAATGTATTAACTTACCAATCGGTATAGTAGGGAACATGTCCAACTGACTAGCCTTCTCCAAAACAAAATAGGTGACATCACCCATAACTTCAGTGCTTCCATAGAAATTGGCCAACTTATATCCGTTCTGATCACTAAAATGTTGGAAGAACTGCGCTGCCAGTTCCTTGCTGAGCGTTTCTCCGGAGCAAACCCACAATTTGAGATGCTGTAACGGCCTTTCAGATGGATTCAATGATAAATACATCAATATTGATTTTAGAAGAGTCGGCACTAGCACTAACCGTTTGATCTAAAAATAATAAATAATTTAATTATTAAATCTTTAGTATCTATGTTATTATACAACGACGTAATCATATAATATATATTATCAAGAACGTAGTAATAAATTATTTATTTAATGACGTGAATAAAAAAAATTCAAAATAATCATTTTAGAAATAAACGTTTAATTTTTAACTTATTAAATGTAAATGAATATCGTTAATGCAAGAATAACTATAATATAAAGTATTAAAATATTTGATTTTGGTCTCATTTTGTGCCATATTATGGTTCAAAATAAATATATCCTGCTGCTAGGGTAGGGAGAGGGAACCTAGTGTTAAGACACTCAATTCCTTATTTTCCGTACAGATTCAAAATATTGTGAGTTGAATAGCGGAACTCAACACCACGGTTTGTATTCTTACTAGAGTGAGGAAATGAGAATAATAAATTCTCCCAAGTGGGAACTGAACCCACAAGCATAGTAATTATATTTATGGGAAGCAATTAAAAAATATTAATAATCAATGTTTTTTTTTTATATTATGAGTTAGATTATTTTATTTATACTTCCAAATAAGGAAACAAATGAATAAAAAAAGCGATTATTTTACTGATATAATATAATGAAGGTAATATTTTAATTGTAAAGTAATTAAAAGTAAATAAAAGGATATATAATAACATATTTTTATAATTGCAACATAAATTCATTTATATAATAAAAATAATTAAAATGAGGAAAATAACAAATAAATGAGGTAGATGAGTTCTGAGCTATTTTCTGAAGTAGATAAGTAGACCAGTCGGCAAGTTACATTCCAAAAACCAAACGTATAGATGCTAAAACGCAGAATTCTGGAGCCATTACGTGTTGAGTGGCGGAATTCAACGCCGCGTTTTTTTTCTTTACCAGAGCGAGGAAAACGAATAAATTAAATATTTCATTTCCTCGAATGGGAATCAAACTCGCAGCCTATCGCGCTTACAGTAGCACGCCTGTGGCCCTGTGTAATAGTCTCACTATTTAATTCACAATTTACCTGATAATCAGCCAAAAAGCGCACCAACTTTTGCGGATCTCTGGTAGTCTCTCTGGATAGTATCAACAAAGTCCTGCCGTGTAACAGCGGCCCCCATACTTCGCATACGGAGTCCACAAACGTCAGTGCCGTCTTCCAAACGCACACGCTCTCTGTATCTGAGAACGGGAAGTTCCGGAACTGCCACCAGAGACGATTGCATATCGCCGAGTATGGCAGACGTACGCCTGTAAAAATGTATAAATTGTAAGGTTTTTTTTATAATTTTAGTAAAGTTTAAATTATAGCACTTCTTTTGATGAGAATCGATATTAAAAAAAAGCTTTGTACAGTACTCCCTTCTCATCAATGTCAGTCAGCACACATGTCTATATCATATTTTTTAGCTTTACTTTGTATCCCGCATTTATCAAGGAAGGCAGAGGGTAGTCAATATTAATATTCCCCCTAATTTTGGTGACATCGCGTGTTGAGTGATGGAACTCAACGCCGCTTTTTTACAGGAGAGGATAATAATTCATTCCCCCAATAATGGATCGAATGCATAACTGTCGCGCTTACAGGTAGGGTTAAAAGAAAAAAAAGATTTAAAGGAGTTTTTTTTATTAATTGAGTTCACATAATTAAATAATATGAAAGGGTAAAGAAATAATCTTTACAATTATTTTAGTCGATAAAAAATAAGGCCTAAGTGACTGTAAAACCGACTGGTTGTGGTTTCGATCCCCACTCGAGGAGATGAAATATTTACTTAAATTTATATTTCCATTTCTTCGCTCTGGTGTCGAGGTTAAGCGCGGCGTTGAGTCCTGCCACTCAACACGCAATGCCTCCAGAATTCGGCAGAAAGTGGGGAACGGAGTGTCTTAACACTAGGTTCCCTCTGCCTACCCTGCTGTGTGCGGGATACAGCGTGAAGCTGATGATAAAAAATATTACAGTAAATAGTTACCACGAGCAGTTAACGGTTAAATAGGAAATAAACAATATACATTTAACAATATTAAATATGAACGCATCAATCTCTAACAATATTTACAATCTTGCTTAGTCATTTTTCATTCAAAATGAAGGTTCAATGCCAAATTCATTAAATAAAATAAAAAAATATCGGTCAAGTGCAAGTCGGTTTCGCCCACCAAGGGATTCGTACCCATTTCATGATTGCAGAACAACGAGAAGATTACTTATAATAGTTGACATACGTAAGTTTTCGGTATACATTTTGTATGAAATGATTTACAAATGTAAGCTAGATTTTTAGATTTAAGTAATTTTGACTTCTTGCCAAATTTCTTAATTGTAGGTCTACGCAAAGTACCCTATAGGTTTTGATTACACATTCATACGTTCTTTGTCTCCTTTATAATGTTCTATTTAATCCATCTTCTCCCTCATACCTCAAACAACGTTTTAAGTTTTTGTGTGAATCACATAATTTCCCACTCCGCTCTAAGTTTAACTTAGCTCTTGACATCCCTTGCCACACCTCTTCCTTCTATACAAATTCCTTTTCTATCAAATCCGTCCGCCTGTGGAATTCCTCACCCTTAACAATTAAACAATCTAAAACTTTGGAAACTTTTAAAAAAAGGCTAAAAGAATATTATCTTGCACATTGAGTAGTACTGGGTAAAATTGGTCATTTGTTTATTCAGCAACTATTTTTCCTCGTTCGGTGTTATGTATGCATTTATATATGTACGTTTGTATGTAAATATGTAGGTATGTATGTATGTATGTTTGTATGTATGTATATGTGTATGTATATATATATATATATATATATATATATATATATATATGTAGGTATGTATTTATGGATGTATATATGTATACCTCTATACGTATGTTTATATGCTATTAAAGTTTAATATATAAATATTCATTTGCTATGTACACCCCTTCCCATTTCATTAAATCTCTCCTCTACCCAAAGGTTGCCTGGAAGAGATCGCTCATAATATCATAGCGATAAGGCCGCCTTTTGTACTGATTTATGTATATATTTTTTTTTACAATATTGTGATCTGTATTTCTGGTGTACAATAAAGAGTATTTTACTTTTACTTTACTTCATACGATGCATAAACGCTCTTATCTTTTGATTGCGTTGATCTCGATTAATTTTTACTGCCACAAAATCTCGATATAACGTTTCCGTTTTTTTTTCTAAAATACGGAACCCTAAAAAGATGTAACAATCAAATCGAAGTTTAATGTAAACCTTGTAATATGTATGAAGCAATTAATAACCGTGACCTTCGCGTAGACCATTATGCATCTCAATAATCGTAAAAAGCCTTTAAGTACATACTGACCGAGTTTATTTTTTATGTTTATATTATGTTGTTAATTATTGTGCTTTATTATTTTATATTCACGCCTTGTTTGAATTTTATGCGTTGCGAAGAGATTACTTAGCGATTAAATTTTGTTGTCTACTTACTATGTATATCTACAGATAGCAGGGTAGGCAGAGGGAACCTGGGAACCTAGTGTTAAGATACTCCGTTCCCATTATAACATTTTCGTTTCTCATTCCCCGCCGAATTCTTGTATCAATTGTATTTGTATCAATTCGGTATAAATTATAGGCGTTTTTTTTACTTAATAAATGAATCATTTAACTACATTAAAACGTGTATTATTATTATTAGTATATTATAATAAAAACTAATTTTACAGCGAATACCATTTTCAGGGTTTTTTTATATCACAATAAATTGAAAGAACTTAGAAAAAAATAAATTCAAATTTCTCTAATTATTTATAAATCATGGCATTGGTAAGAAACTTAAATTAAGCAATAAACTATTAAATTATTCTACCATTAAAGGTTTGAGCCTAATTTGAATATTATCTGTTGAATAATTGGCCGGAAGTTACATTTTATATTTATGTCTGTATATTTCTTTTGAAATATCTTTACATATTATGCAAATATAGTATTGTTTCTATAGAAGAAATCAGTACCTACATAAAATGTTGTATTACATTTTTTTAAATATTATATTATAGTAAGTATATTCTGTTTTACACTCAGTTTTTACTTTATATAGAACTAGCGGACCCGGACGCGGCTTCGCCCGCTTAAACTATACGAATGCTTATTAGATATATTTATGAATTTTTTTTTGAAAATATGTAACTAATTTAAATGAAAAAAATTATAAGTAAACGTAACCAAAGTAAAATTTTAATAAAAAAAACTAAACAAAACATTACATTACATTATTAATATTATCAAAGTAAAATAAATATTTAAAAGGATTAAAATTAAATATTTTGTGCTATGTTTTTGCAAGTGCATGTGGTTATTTACATAATATTCAAATACAATAAAAAGTAATTTTATATTTTTTGTCTCTGTCTGTCTGTCTTTCTATTTCCCCGAACTAATGTCCAGAATAACTGAACTGATTTTTATTGGACTTTCAGTGATCGACTTTACTTATTTNTAGTTCGAAAATGTATGAAAATTTATAAAACCGTCAACGTCATCTGCCCGTTCGCGTCGGTCATACTATGCTCCCCGAAGGCTAGGTCATTTCGAATCAGTGACATCTCCTTAATTATTTATTAGAATGTTATAAAGTAAACTATAATTTCAATCTAGATGAAATGCTAAAAGTGACTATTATATTCATTTTTATAAGGATCAATATCAAATTATAGAAAATACATGCAACAAAAACGCGATAAATATGAAGTAAATTAATTAAAATGGTTACTTTTGCTCAATCTTCAGAGATAAATATGGTATATGTATCGCGGACTTTTTAAAATATTATTTAAACAATATTTTTTAGACAATATCTTTGTAAAACATTGTTTTTATGTGTCTCATAAGGTTGGGTCGGCGCACGCCATGTATGCGTTAAGCAAGCTCATTTTGGGTGACGTTTTCTTAAAACAACATACAAATTTTGCAAACCGTTGCTTAGCAACGGTCGGTTGTTATTAACATGGCAGAATAAATTGCCTGTCAAATTAAAAAGTATTTTAATATATTAGTATATATCGACAATATTGCAAATATGAGAAAAAAAAGTAACCTATGTTCATCCGAAGACCCTCAAGTATCTCTATATAAGTATTTTATCACAATTAAATTAGCGGTTTGGCCCTGATCGCGTAAAAGACAGACAGACAGACAGACAGAGTTACTTTCGAATTTATAATATAGGTATGGATTATACATACGTTTTATTATTGTTTTTTACTATAGTTATAATGACTGATATTTGGTTGAAATATTAATTAGATTTTGCGTTATATTTATGTTTAGTTAGCCCTTAGTTAATTTAGAAACAAAAAAAAAACATATACAATACAAAGTTTTATAAAAGTTATTCTGAATAAGATTCGATCCTACGACCTTCGAAAGTACATCTAAATTACGCCTAACTGGTCAATTACTTAATTTGTAATAAATTATAATCAAAATACATGTTTCACATATTAGTAACCTTATACGGACCACTCAGCCGTATAATTTATGCTAAAAACTTTTTACCATGTCGTTATAACTAGCAAAAGAAGTTTTATAAAAAAAAACTATGACAATAATAATTATCAATGTATTTTTAATAGATTTTACATACATATATATGTATTATATGTGCCTATAAATAAAGTCCGTGTGCCAGTCGTGGCGCAGGGGCACAAAGTGTGACTGTAAAATCGATTGCTTGTGGTTTGATCCCCACTCGAGGATATTTTATAATTTTATTTCTAGTTAAAATATTAAATATTTCTTTTCCTATAGTGGGAATCGAACTCACAGCCTGTCGCGTTTACAGTCACACGCTTATGCTCCTGCGCCACTGTTGCCCTCACTAGTTGCTATATAAAGGTAATAAAGAGAGAGCAGGTTTTCTGGTAACAAGACAAAGCGTGGCGTTGAGTTCTGCCACTCAACACGAAATGCCTCGAGAATTCAGAGGAAAGTAGTTAACAAAATGTGAGAGAAATGAGAAGATGCCTTGCCTTGTGCGATTATGAAGAAGCTGGTCTTTTCGCAGAGCGAAAAAATAGAAATATAATTAAAAAAAAATATTTCATTTCTTCGAGTGGGGATCGAACCCACAACCGTTCTCGTTTACAGTCACACTTCATACTTAATGAAGTGTGACTGTAAATTACACTGCCCCTGCGCCACGACTGGCCATAACCTTCTTAATGATTTTCATATACTTAATTAAGTAAGAATTTATTTAATTACAAGCGGGCCGCTTAAACTACATGATTATTGATCTAATAAACAGAATTGACTGACAACTATAATGACTTGTAATATTATTTTTATTACTTTAATCTGTAATATTGTAATATGATTTTTTTACTACATTATCATAGTTTCTATAAGGGCTTTTGATTGTTTTGAACTAAAAAATAGTACCAATGTTGATACTTGATATTTATAAAAATATACATAAAGCTAATTATTTCCTATACGTATATATTTTTGTAACATTACGTTCTTTTTACCTATGTTATGTACGTCTCATCATAATTTTAAAACTCTGTTAAATGTGCTGATGTCAGTGAATAATTTAATTTACTCTTTCAGAAACAGCCTTAAATGTTAAATTATTTATTTGAAGAATTCATAATATTCTTTGTAAAATAACTATAATAATTGCATATNACAATAACATACATTATTATTTATTTATAATACAATATGGTTTAGCTTATCTTTGGTGTCGGTTTTCTTGCATGTCTCTTTTGCTTTGGTTTTAGACTGCTATGGGTGAAAGAGCTAGGCGCATTTTATCTTTAGTACCTGAGAAAAATACAGACTCTGACACATTGACGGAGCTAGTAGCAAAGATGAAGTTGGAATGATTGGATCAGCAGAAAGTTCTCCAGCGCCATCGATAAATTCAAATCTCGAAATGTTAAACTCCCTACAAATTTTTGATGATGAGATAGGAACGCATGCATGTGATATTTATGTTGATAACACCGAAGTGCCTCTTACACCTCATTCATTCAATAAAAAGGCAGTGTAGCAGAAGAAATAATTTATCTTTTCGTTAGAGAGAAGCACAATTTCAAGAAGGCGAAGGCAGAAATATCAGGACTCACATTGGAAAATGTACCATCTGATTTGTAATTGATTGCATATGAACACAGTGTTTATCCGAAGAAGAAGAGAATGTTTTAGTATCGACGACGAAATTGTTATACCGTACATAGGGGAAAAAGCAGAAAATCGACGTTAATATAACCCAAATAAGCCTTGTAAATAGGATTTTAAGAACTTAGTCAGAGCCGGTGTGTCTGGCATCATTTATGACTTCTTGCTCTACGCAGTAGATGACACTTTTAGAGGCATCGCATTTACTGAAGAGGAAAAGACTATAGGTGTTGGAAGTAAAATAGTTTTAGCTTCATCTAAGACTACTAAGTCGAAACGTTTCAGTGAAAAATTTGGACAATTCCCGGCAAAGCAAATATAAAAAAAAATGGTATCTTAACAACCATGCAATGATATCCGCTATGACAAATATGACCATTGGCCGCAAATAACCGAATATCAAATGTGTAAGTACTGCAAAGCTGGCCAGGGAAGTACTATGTGCACATAATGTAAGGTTCATCTTTATTATGTGAAGAATCGAAGTGTTTTTGGAGTATCAACACCGCAAACAATAGGATCTCTGAATTATTTTGTAAAGAAAAAATTGTTCAAGAAAGATTTATTTTAATAAACAATTTTACTTCCACCAAAATAGTTGTTTTTATTAAAAAATCAGATTATTTACAATAATCTTTTAGTATATATTAAAAGCTACCAATTAAACAATTTTACTTCCACCAAAATAGTTGTTTTTATTAAAAATCATATTATTTACAATAATCTTTTAGTATATATTAAAAGCTACCAGTAACTAGTAACAGTTAAAAATGCGATAATCACTGTACGTGTAGCAGTGTATAGTATAGTATACATCGTGTTTTTCCAAAATTTTCATATCACGATTTTTTTATTTAATTTTTTGAGGTTCTTTATAGTTCAAAGAAGCTACCAATATATTTTTTTTTCGCTTTTCTTCAAAAAAAATTTTTTGCCACGATAAGGGTTAATAAAATAGAATATTTATGTACGCGCTTAATTAATATAGATGGCTTTCATTATTATTGTCGTTCCGTTACTTAAGGCTAACTAAGACTTACACCGTAGTGGTATATACCCTATAGCACTCCTGAGAAATGTTGCTTTCATATATAAAACAAAAAAAAAGTAAATTGGATCAGTAAATCCTTTCGCGTTATTATATTAGTACAGATATTTTGTTAATTAAAAGAGTTGACACCGTTTATGTAGACTCAGGTTTAGTAAGAAATAAAATAATTATATCAGCTTCACGCTGTAACTCGCACACAGCAAGGTAGGTAGAGGGGACTTCGGTTTAAAGACATTTATTTCTCAAAAAGAACACAAAAGTTCACTTATAATAAGAAATTACAATCATTTTTCTTGAGGGTACATTTAAAAGTCTGCCTTATGAATAATATACAGTAAAATAAAATGTTGCGGGTAGTAATATTACACAAACATGTTTAGGTAGGGGTTACATTAACTTATAAATTATTTTGCACATATTCCATTACACGTTTTTTGAATATAGGCAAACTCTTGCTATTTATTAATAATTAAGTCTGATAGTTTACTAGTGGGCGCGCGCGGCTTCGCCCGCTTATTTGAACACTTAGGGATGAATTCTAAAAAAACCACGAAACACGTGTTCAATAAAATATTTTTAACAGTCTGAATTACTTTTTTTATAAAAATCGGTGGTGATTTAAAGATTTTTCCATACAAACTTTCAACCCCTTATTTTGCACCCTTAGGGAGTGAATTCTAAAAAACCATGAAACACGTATTCAATAAAATGTTTTTAAGAGTCTGAATTTCAAATTTTATAAAAATCAGTGCCGATTTAAAAAAAAAATCCATACAAACTTTCAACCCCTATTTCATCCCTTTAGGGTTAAAATTTTTCAAAATCCTTTCTTAGTGGATGTCCAGAATATGAAAATAAACATCTGCCATTAGCGGTTACAGCTCTGCGTGCGTCTTACCTCAGTCAGTCAGCACAAGTCCTTTTATATATATAGATTATAAATTTGAACTCCTTCAAATAAAATGTTTTTCTTTCCATAGTTGGTTCTGGTTTTTGGAAGTTCTAGTTTATTACGTTTTCTAGTGTGGTATGTATGTGTTTTTTTATGAAAGTGTAATTGTGAATGTGTTTTATTTGTTATTATTTTTCTAATCAACATGCAGGTTTTTAAAGTGTATAATTGATTTATATTAAGAAATTTTGTTTTTTTTTGTATAATTCAACGGATGGCGTCATATAATCATATTTGTAAAGAACTTTAATAATTTTATTTTGTAAGGTTTGTAATGAC